>JAQGBX010000189.1:0-44352 GCA_034698745.1 Megaphyllum sjaelandicum | reverse complement strand
AGTGGCCCTGGAGTACACTCGGAGTACCCAAGTGTACACTCGGGTACTCTTTTTGGACAAGTGAAATTCGCCATTAGCAAACTTTTAGCAATCGTGGAATCACTTTGCAAAGTTTTTGTCTGACGACCTTAATTATTACTGCGAATCGAGTAAATAATTTCTGACGAAGGTCAGACGTACTAGCATATGTTATTAATAATCAATATCCGAGAACAAAAGAAAATTTCAAGATCAACTAAAAGATTGATTTTTCGGTTTGTTTATAAAATTAATTTTGGTCGAGATGCTTACCACAGTAATGTATACCCGGTTAGGATCTTTGCCGACACCTTGTCATTACCTCTGAAGTATGGATGAAAGCCTTTATACAGTGCCTCCCCGCCAAGTAGTTGCAAACACTCACATGGACGTACGCAAAATTTACCTAAAAAAGTGATACCATGGCAATAAGTATACATTTTTGAATGGCCCCATTTAACCCTTTTGCAGCTATTGAACCAGCAAATGCGTCGAGTCAGCATACTGAGTAGGCCTACTGTACATGCAAACTGTACGTGAACCACATACAGTACATGTACAAAGAGAATAACAGAAAATGTGTAAATGTCTACATCAAACATGGAATATTTCGAGAAAAAAAACGTTAATACTTTCAAAAACAATTTACTGTAGAACTGCTTATGAACGTACCTACATGCATTTCCATCCTATTCAGGAATCCCCAATTATTTTTAAATTAATTTAAAAATGAACATCGAATATTTTTATTTCTTTAAATTAATTTGCTGCACAAGGCATGCAATTGATCGAATATCGAAACTCGATATGCACGATTGAAATCGGCAAGCATGGGACAGACGCTTTTATTAGACGTGTCAGGCACTGTCAGCTGAAGCCTTTAGTAATCGTCAGTGATCAAGGTCGCCAGTCCATCGAATGGCACATGTGCTACATGTAGCTAGAGCAAACAAACTTGCGAAATAAGGTGATAGTAAACAAAATTTACGAAAGGTGCATGAATATATAACGCATAGCCTACTTGAACAATGTGATCCAGCAATATAACAGTAAACCTGCGACATAGTTAATGTGAAATATTAATAATGAAGCAGTTAGCACGAAATGATTGGGGATGTGTGCTTCGAACGAATTTTGATCAGACAGCCTAATGTTCGTCAAAGCAACAGGCATCAAGAGAAGTAGGTCGGGAGTGTCGGATTTCCAACATTATCGCAAGTATACTCTAGTCGTAAGACTTTGATTTTTCGCAAATTTGAAGTTTAAATTTGGAACAATAAGATAAGACCCTTAATCTTCACTAATAAGAGTCAAAAACCGATTCATTTTTTAATCTGATACCCCAAGCAACATCGCACAAATTTGTCCTCACAAACAAATAGACATTCACTAAATATGACTAAACTTGATAAATACCTGACAAAAATGGATTTACCGAATTTGACCATTTAGGGGTCATTCTGATAGCTATAGTGCCAAAAATCATTAGGGTTATATGTTCTAATTTACAGCTAGTTGAACGGAAGACAAGTTTTGTATACTTATCAAGGCAAAGCATCGTGTCACCTATCATTTCGACAGCTACATTCGGGGTCGGCAGCCTGAAGATTGAACACCGCAATCTTTGAACTTTGTGATTTAGATACTGGATCGAACTCGACACGCGAATGCGCCCCCTACATTGAGATAGCGGCACTTCTTATTACAGAAATGGATGCGGTGTGGGCCAAGGTGGTCTCCCTGTGCGTGGTCGGCGTCTTCACATTGGTGGCCGGACTACTGCCACTGAAGCTATCGTCAATAAATCAAGTCAACGGAACCGGTAGTAGGGGTCGTGGGACCCTGCTGAACGTGCTGCTTTCGTTCAGTGGCGGGGTGCTGTTTGCTACTTGCTTCATTCACTTGCTTCCAGAAGTTCACGATGGTTTCCAGACAGTCACGAAGCTGCGATCCAGCGCCAACAGGACCATAGTTTCTGCCACCGGTGCAGAACCCTTGCTCAAGGAGGAACCCAGTGAACAGATTCTGCCATGGGGAGAACTGACGGTCTGCATTGGATTTTTCATTATTTACGCCGTTGAAGAGATCGTGGAGCACTTCGTGTGCAGATCTTGTGAGAAGCAGCACCATCATCACAACGATAAGGGTCCCGAAGAGGTGTCTCTTGCGAACGGACCGGATCCCTGCTTGGCCCCGGTGCACAGCATCCACGGGGCCCACCGAGAACCGCACGACAGCAGGGATTGCGCGGTGAACGACCAATGTACAGAAAGGGTCGATGACCAAGCGCCTCTGTTTGCGAGAGGAAGTTCGGCCCAGTATGGCTCTTGCGGCGATCCCGAGAAGCCGCCAAAGTCCGAAGGCGGGTCTGGAGAGGTGGCTGTCAAATTGGAAAAGTCAGATGTTGGTTTGGTTCCGGTCTCTGCGATGGACCCTCAGTCCTTGCTCAGTGTTCTTCGGGGTCTGTTGCTGGTCTGTGCCTTGTCCTTCCACTCCCTCTTCGAGGGCATGGCAATCGGACTGCAGAACACATCGAGCGACGTCTGGAACACCTTCCTCGGCGTGGCCATACACAAGTACGTCGTCATCTTCTGCGTGGGGGTGGAACTGGTATTTTTGAAAACAAAGACCAAGATTTTCGTCATTTACATGGTGGCCTTTGCCCTGATGTCACCCCTCGGCATCAGCATCGGCATGGTGGTTACGGAAATTGATTTGGGCATGGACCAGCATCCTTTCGTCTTGGTCACCCTGCAAGGACTAGCCACTGGAACGCTACTCTACGTGACATTCTTCGAGATCTTGACCAAGACGAAGGGTGTCGAGTTGTCCTCGTTCATTAACTTCTCCGCCATTTTGATTGGCTTTTCCAGTATGACAGCTTTCCACTTGCTCGAGTGAACATCCAACTTAGATGACGTTTTCAAGCACGCGTGGAAGAAATGTGGAAATTGAATTTTATGAAATACGACCTGGAATTACAGTAGTTGTTCTTTATGTCGCACTGCTTTTTTTATGATTTCCTGCCTTGGATGAAATAAAATAGGTTACTTTTTGTAAAATTTGACAAGTTTCAATGGCTGATTTTTTGCACATGTTTACATGTTGACGGTGTTATCAAGGCAAAACAAGATAAGGTAAATGCAATGTAGGATCAGATAAAAATAAATATTTTAAGCACTTCAGATGATTTTCTTTAGAGGACACCTCTGCTTCATTAATTATTCGAAACGTAGTCAAAAATGAAATTATCAGTTATTTCTGTCATTTTTGCGAACTTATACTTGTAAGCAAGTGCCATGGTGACGATAGCCGCGTTATTTAGTTTAAAAAAAAGTTTGCAGAGTTCATAAAATCAGAAAAAGACAACATTTTAAAAAATGACGTACTGTTTTACCAAATATTGGAGAAAATAATGTTATCAAAGCAAAAATGGACTTTTAGGAAAAAATTGGATTGAATTTTCTTACACATACAGTAAGTGACGTTTTTCACTTCAGACAGTTCATACTGTATGTTGCATACGTACATGTATGCAACATACAAATAGTGATTGAAGCGCCCTCTGACTGTAAAACAACATGTTTTAGATTATCAATTCGGAGAAACCAAGTGATTATCACCACTTGTCGAGTAATAAATAGACACGAATAAAAGGAACATTGGTAAATATTGGGATGAGTTGTTATGGTACATTAAATTATATACTTTTGTGAAGGCACATGGGTATTTCCCATATGGTAAACAACCCCATTAGCATTGCCTCCAAATTTCCAATTCAGACAGTTCAATATGCTACTTTGTGATGAGTAACGCATGTCAATAGGGTTCTTCAAAAGCGATCGCAGCGTCCTCTGACCTGTTGTTCATTCGCATAAAGAGAAACCATGTGAGTCATCACGTACTACTTGTTGAATGATAAATACACACGAATAAATTAAGGCAATATCAGGGAATAAAACTGTCAACTTTTGTGAACTCATATGTGAGTTTTGCATCGTATTCTGCATTGCCTGCCTGAATCCAAAACACATGAAACGTTACTTGGCAAATGAAACTTAAAAATTTTAAACTGTAGATCTCTGAAGTTAACTTATCATCTTCGCAAAGAGTAAAACACCCATAGGCTAAACCTTTTCATACATAACTTATTTTATTATCGTACTATTTACACAAAGTTTAATTTTGAATGAAAAAAAATTTAAGACAATGAATGCAATAATTGGTTATCAGGCATTTCACGATCATCGGCGATATGAATTAAATAAATGTAAATGCGCAGTATTATACTTTTAGTGGTTGCAAATATGCTCCTCCAACTTTGTCATGCTTTAAAATGTGTGTGAAAATGTATATAAAATGTAACTTGATCCAATCTTATAGCAGGATCTTAACACATGAAACGCGATTCCCATACATTTGACATTGAAACAACTATTAAAAAAAAGAAACTTTGAGCTAAAAGCATATATTAATATCGTCAATCTCCTCTAGGGGTATTCGAGTAGGAGCTAGAGATTAGTGCCTATTAATAACAAAAATTCATGCAATTAATTACTATAACATTTGCCACTACACGTTCTCTAAAAGCTTCAGTGTATTATAATAATAAGCTTATCAATTCATGTGAAATTGGCACAATATTCAGGAAATTATTCTAGCATTTGAAAGAAAGCATTCACTTGTAAGATGTCACTTATATCTCAACTCAACATTTGAAAATTACTTGCACAGTAAAATCTCAATCAAACTTGGAAAATACATGTATTGTTACAATACTTTTTAAAATTTAAGTAGTCCTTATTGAAAAGCTGCTCATAAAAACGCACATGATTTTGCTTATCGTGAACAAAACCGGGCAGCAGGTATAAAACGTACTTCATTTAGGACTTTTGGACAATTTTTTTTATTAGATAAACACACACAACAAGACGATTTCAAAACAGGACAAGTTCTAATTGAATTCATTGTAGAAATTTTTAAAAAACTGTGCAAAATTTAAAGTTTCTAAATTCAAATAATAGATAACAGATTTTTGCAGCAAATATCAATTTTACAGTATGAAAGTAGCTGATTTTCATTGCGCAATCATCGAGTTCAATATTATAATAAGTGAACTCGCAGGCATATTTTCTGTGGGTTAAAGCCATTGCTATGACAACGCTTTGTCAGTAATTTTGGGATGTGCGAAATTTCCACAACAAATTTCAATAATTTCACCAAATTGTATAACAAAAACAGGACATGCTACAGGCCGAAATGTCATTTTCAGTCATAAAACCATGCCTTAATTCCCTCATCATCCACGTGAATACTTTCCTAAATGCTTGAGCATCGCAGACACTTAGTAATGAAAATGCGCATAGACGCCCCATTTAATTAATAAATAAATGTAAATATTATTCGGACACTGAGCCAAACATCTTTGGTTTATTGTTCCCTGAGAAAGAGATCATTTGCCATTATGGGGCGAGAAAGCAATTTTGACAATGCAATTCTCATTGATTGGACAATTTCACGAAATTAAGCTTTAGTTCTCTTTGTTATGAAATTCGACCAAAAAGTTACTTTTTGGACGGTCGACAGAAATCCTAACATAAGCTTTAGGGCATGGAACGCCCCCTACATCCTACAAGTTTGTGGAAAGTGGAGCTAAAAAACTGCCATTAGATAAATTGACGACGTTGACATTCAAATAACACGATGGCAATAAAACATTAAATATTCATGGCGATGGTTATAAATATTTCGTAATCTAAGGTTGGAGCAAATCTTATTTACATTATCGTTTAATCGGATGACGAGACGTTCGTTCAGCTTTTTAATATACGAGCGTAACATACTCTTTTGTACTTTTTTCTAAAAAAAAAGGTAATTCTCAAAACCAATTACCGGTATACCATGTTTCACTAAATCGTGTCCTACCCGATTAATGCTTAGGACGGGACTGTTTTTCCCAAGCTGTATTTGAAATTGAAAAAAAGGTGGGACAAGAAAAAAGAATTCACTGAAAATGAGTAAAATCACCGCAAACGGCTTCAACTGCAATTTATATGCATTTGAAGAAATAAATATGATTCTTGGGTTGTTATTATGCATTCTGGTAATCAAGCAAATATGGTGAATTTTCACTTAAAGTTTTATAATAGACCTGCAATCAACGCAAGAAGACTTCAAAGTCATTGTATTTTCAGAAAGGACTGTAAATCTGAATCGTTAACATGACTTGTGCCAAGTCATCGATGCACAAATTCGAGGATACAAACGCAACAACTTAAAAAAACGTCATGCAGGTCACTAAGTTCATGCGCTTCAAGAGGATTAATGGGCATTGCGGTAATTTGTGGATAATAACCAAAAATACAACTTATTAAAATTATTTTTTTTCAAAAAATGAAATTCGTGAATATGGAAGGAGAAAAAATATGCAAATAAGCTGTGCCATCATCGATAAACCGCTTGTAAATTTTAACCACTTTGAATGGGCGCCCAGATTCTCATCATGGTTTTAAATTCCTCAAAAGCACCCTGCAATTTAAGTTGCACATTCGCACTTTATCAGTTTGCTGAGCCACAAGCACAGCCTGGCTCGCAGGCCTTGTCTATCTATAGTAATAATTGAATAATTTTTTTTTAAATCAAATTGCCCATACCTAGTACACGTGAAACTTGCCCAGTTTTGCTGGATTTTACTTGAAATTTGGCAGACACGCCACATACTGTAAATGGATATGACATTTTTAGTTGTAAAAAAAGAAACGTTTGCATTTATAATTTAAAACGTGCGTTTACCTTTCAGTTATAGATTTGTTTTGAAAATTTAAAAATTTCAACGTACAAGCATTCTCACAATCCCAAGAAACCATGTCAAGAATTTTTCTCCCATAAAACTGATTCCCTGGATCATGAAATATGCAAGTTTTTTTATGCAAACAAAGGCATTCTTCGCATGCCGGTTCTGTTACAGGTTTCGCCATGCACTGGTTTCCGTTTAAACAGAAATAGTTATGCATTTTGGCATGAATAAATTTTGGTTCAACAATCTTTGCAATTTAATTGAAATGGCATGCTGCCAAAAAGCAATTTCAAGCATTACATTTGACAAGGATGATTTAAAGCTCATTAACACAACCTATAAAAATGAAATTTGCATTTCAGCAAATGACTTAAGAATGCCACGCAGGGTTGGTAATATTAATTTTTCAAAGTTGCGGAGGTTCCTTGCCGCTCCTCAAATTACTGGGCAACCATGAGTTCTTATTTTATGAAACAGAATCTTTCAACTTGAGAGTCTAACCAAAAAATTTGTAGAAATTAATATGGCTGATAATCCAGGAAGGTTAAAACTGATAACTAATGTACCCAGAAAACTTGCAACAATAGAAATTCGCAAATTTGCTGGACGTTGCTAAAATTAAGCGAATATTTATAAAGTAACATGGTTTAAACGAACTTAGTTTTTGAAGAAGAAAAAGTCGAGAAGCTAGAGCATTTCATTGGTTGTCCTGGTTGAGCCATGTCTATAGTTTAGAGTACAGTGTACAGGATTTTTATATCAGTTTCTCGACCCTAGGTCTGAGGAAAATTTCGGAAATCAACTCGGTTTCTGATTATTTTGAATAACTATAGAATTCTCATTCTATACTATATTCCCAGAACTACTACCAAAAAACTATAAATAATAGCTTGTATTTCTAACTTAGTAGTCTGGGAAAACATTTTCCTATTTTCACAGGTCCACAAAATATTTTTAAAATTTTCACCGGTCTGCAGGATTAAAAAGGTTGGGAAACATAATTTATATAAACCTGACTACAACCTATACATCCTACTGCAGAATGAGAATTGGAAGATTTCATATTCTGTTTATCACGAAAAACATTTTTCAGCAAATTTTGGTTAAGTCAGCCATACACGAGGAAAGTTATGTCTGAAAATACGGCAAGTTCAAAAAGTTTTGCTTTTTAGAATGTGAACTGCGAGAAATGAAAGGTTTTAATTTGTCAATTATAAAAAACATAAATGAAGTTAATTACTTTCAGTTTTAAATTTACTTTTTTAAAAGCCATGGTTAGTAAAATGCTCAGAAATATGCGCTTGCCTTTTCGTACACGCCTAAAATTACCAAGTTTCCAGATACATGTACAACTTTCCTCGTGTATGACTAGCTTAAGGTTGAACCCAAAACTTTGAAAAATTCAGCACCGACTTCCGACTGAAGCTGATCCGTCGAACGCAAATTAACAGCAGATGTTTATAAATATAACATAAGGAGTGAATAGGTGTGACACTATGATCTTAATTACACGTTAATAATTCTAATGCAATGAATATTGGGCTAATATGGACGAATTATATACACATTACACGGTCAAGCACGTGGTACTTACATAGATTTCAGACGACATGTATAAACATCGAAAGCGTTATGAGGAATAAATAAATAATGATGACATTTTGTAAAATCACACTCCCTCACATATTGTAAAAATGTGCAACAGCATGGCTGTAGCGGGCATGAAATAAAAGCGGGGCGGGTAGGGAGGGATGTATATACAAGGATTCGAGGAAAGCCTTCTAAGACCATAATACATCGTCAGGCCAAAGAGAAGGACTAAAAAGCTGCTTTCGTATCGTCCAATTTGGAACTTCTCACTTAATTTCCAAAAAGTTTAAAGTAGCGGAATGTGAGTTATTTGGCTCTCTGGCGGCCATATTTACCTGAAATCTACCATCAAAACATTCCAGAGCAGGGCGCTAGCTTCCCATGAGTAATATTTCGTTTGCGCAATAATAAGCCAAGGGCATTTAGGTGTCCTTCTTGTCATTTGCTTGCTTTTCTAAAATGTCAGCCAATATCTCCAATGAATTGCACTCACACGTTGTCACGATGATTATTTTCACTTGTCTAGAAACCAGACTGAACACGTTTTTATCTGGCGTCATGGAACGCGTTTCGCATTACTGTCAACAGGTGGCACCACTCGACAACTGCTATTGTTCGTCTACGGAGTCCCTCGTCCCCCATTGGGTTTTCATTACGGAGTCTCTCGTCGCCTCTCGTCTTCTTTAATCCCTGCGGACAGAAGCACATTTTCGTCTTTATTTACGATTTGAGTTTCTTTAGCGTTGCTTTCGTTGCTTCTACTATTGTCGGGATGCAATTGCGTTCCTGTTGACCAGATGCAGTGCCTGGTGCGAACAATAAATAAAACAAAAAAAGACCGAAGTGAGACGGAGAAAAAAATTAAACTCCGCAATACATCTAAAACAAATGTTAAAAAAGCTATAGAGTACAAAAAATAAATACAATGTACTACAAAAAAAAAAAAAAAACTCAATAAAATGTATCGTCGAGATATTTTTGGGCAACGTTCGATAACTTTTAAGAGTTTAGACAGAAATCTAGAGGATTAAAGATTGGAAGGAAACTTTCTTAAAATTCCTTAGAAAAATTTCCAAAAATAGTAAACAATTATTTTAAGATTGTAGATTTGGCAAAACCAAAGAAATCATGAGTACTTGGTGTATCCAAAATACGATCACGTTATCCAAAAGAACAATGAAGAAAAAAAAAATATTTAAATAATTTTACATTTACATTAGGAGTACTCAAACAAACTTTTCGAACGACACTTTTCATAGCAGCGGAGAAGTATGGTGTACAAAAGGTATGTATTAATTGATTTATTAAAGCAGTAACGCTAAGTGCCTTTAAGACTACAAAAAGTTAAATAGGCAAAGCTTCTGTCTGAGAACCCTGTTATATTTACAAAATTAAAAATCGTGTTTACGCACTAAGATGCATCAGAGATTGCCAAAAAGAAGTCAGTAATTTTGATATTTGTCTTTGGTTTCGCCACTTTATTTTTGGTTTGCTGTCCAAGACTGTGAAGTTACAAACGTAAAAATTGTGAAAGATGACAGCTTCGTTAAAAATACACTATTTTCGTTGCCTCGTTGTGCAAAATCCTGATAGTTATTAGTATTCTTGACGTACGAAAAACAACCGTTAAAGGTAATTTACGTGGTTGAAATAGCGCCAGCATTACTTGCCAGCAAATTTAAAATACAATGTAACGAATTATTTCTAGAAAATGTGAATAGCGAACATGTTTTCGTTTTGCAGCGATGTCAGCTCTGCTCTTATCGTTTAGCTATAAAACCCCCAAATTAAGCTCAGGTTCATAACCCATGTGGACTTAAGAAATAACCTCAGGTTATGCACTGTGCTCACGTCATCAGCCAAGGTGGCTCCAACTTGGCATCCTATTGAGAGCATACCGTTACATTCAGAAAAATGAGCTAAATGCAGCTGCAGCCACGAAAATAACCAGCAGCGCCATCTATAGACTAATGCCAAATAATCGTTTTACAAAGTGGAAAATGTCCAATCATGCTAGGTTTTGTTAAAATCAAACTTTAACAACATATTTATAATCAATTTAAAATATCAGTTATTAAATTTAGCACCTTTCTTAATGATCATTCAATTAATTAACTTATGACCTAAAATAAATGTAGGCCTACTTAAAAATCGTAGAATCATTTTAATAACGAATTAAACTAAATATATTTTCAATTAAATGCAAGTGCACTTCAAAAGAATTTCAAGAATCAATACTGCAGAAGAAGATAGCTCATAATGGGCATGGTTCTTCTCGAGTTAGGTTAATTAGTTAAATTGGTGGATAAAAAAATTATGAAATTATGAAAAAAAAAATCAGAATTATGTTGTTGTTCAGCGTCTTTGTAATTCTAATATTAGGAGTGGTGTTTCTCGACGATTTACCACCGCGGCCATTTGTTTTATCGGCATTTTAATATTAGTGTAAAGACAATTTTTTTATGACACGATACAGATGTATTGGCCATTGGGGGAAACTTGCATTGATGTCCGCCAGATGGCGCTATGCAAAACGATTGGGTCTGTTTTAATTTTGCACTGAACTTTAGCCGAGGAATGTTCTCAGAATTGAAAACCTGAGATTGAAACAATTCGGTGATTAAGGATGAGAAATGGATGCGCAAAAATGAGATGAATAATGCACGTACCAACCTTCGCACATTCCGTTGTGTTTGGTTTCAATGACTACTCCAGTTTTGCACGATTCCTGCATCAGGTGGCACCACGTGCTGTACGTCCGGTTGTCGGTGCCGCACACTGGACCTTCCAGTTTGTACTTGAAGATCTTGCAGTTGAACTGGCACGTGGTACACCTGGGCAGCCCGGTTTCCGTTTCCGTTAAGCACGTTCTCCGCTTGCCGCAACGAACATTTTGGCACGTAGCCACAGCTATAAAATAATAAAAAAAAAACAACATGAAAATTAACGAAACATGGCGCAAAAACAACAATTGAAAATCGAAGTAATTAACAAACGAGTGTAAAAACAGTTAAAATAGATGAACGTTTAACGATGGCGTCATTGATCAATTATAGAATATGAAGAAGCCGTTGCTCCCGCAATACGCAATTTCGCACGAAGGCTACAAATTCCAAGATGATGATGATTAAAGCTAAATTTATAACAGTAGGGTCGACGACAAAAATTTCGATAATAATTTTTTATGGCTACGATATATGGTTGTTTTTCTCAAACCTTTATAATTTTCAAATTCTTGTTCCATTTCTCCATTAATTACAGCGTATATACTTTAATATTTAAATATGGAACAATACGTCATGCCTTATAAAATCATATTGAATAACATATAAGTTTTGCTCTTTAAAACTTACTTAATTATTTAAACTTTATCAGGGTTCACCAGAAATTTCATATTCAACTTCCCTGACTTTTTCAGATTTTGAAATAAATTTCCCTGACCAGCGACAGGATTATCCAAGATTTTGCAAATCGTGTTCAGCATCGATTTTTGTAAAATATTCTAATGTCAATTTTGAAATATTTTAAAAAATTAGCATGGCAAATTTTTTTTTAATTTTACTAATTTTGATTTCCAACAGAAACTGTTCGAAATTTTGCAAATTTGTACTGAATTTTTTTTAAAAAAAATTGCAAATGGGCTCTGAGCTAATCTCATAGAGTAAATTTTGGATTGTGAAAACATAAATACGATCTTTTGCCTGACTTTTTACAAAATGAGTCATTCTTCCCTGTCCTTTCTAGGTTTTCCAGGTCTGGGAAAAACTGTTTATTGAATTTAGATGGGTCGCGAAAGTGTTTCATCCTAAAATTTGGGTCGTGGTTCTAGACTGGGCTTCCTTCATATTTGGGAAACTGTCTGAAGTTGCGAGATTTGGAGCATCCAGGTAGGACACCATTCATCAAATTCTACAGCTTCCTACTCTTAAAATGTCAGGTTTTCTTTTATTTCGAGAACAAAAATGGTAGTTTTTTTTTTTAATTTTCGCCTATTTTAGTTCTACGTGGGTGTCTGTTGTTTTTTTGTTGCATTTTTTCACTCCACATGTTACCAAAACCTGACTATCTTGTGAAATTCTGCGTCCTCAACGGCCCGTGCACGTGATGTCGACTTGCGCCAGTCTGGGATTAGCGTAATCTGCGATTAAAATTGCTCGCAAGAGGGGGGAGCAATTTGACTTTTTAGGATAGAAGCGTTGGCGCCATTCAAGACTTTTCAATGAATCCTTGGAGAGAAGTTGTCCTTCAAGAATGCCTTTTCCTGGCCAACGAACCAGGTGAAGTAAGTAGTAGCTAAATTACATCCCACGTGGCTGGTTAAAAATGGTTACCAGCAACTCGCGAACAACATAAACATTGGACCAAAGAAGGAATGTCAGGCCTCCTCCTTTCCAATCAACTCGGCCTCCTCGCCTTAAATTTTCACTAATAAATCTTCTGTTTTGAGACTATTCGGGAGCAGCTTCTGTTGTTATGTTGGTTATCGAGAACCATCTCTGCAACATTCTCCAGAATAAATGGGGCAAACGAGGCGCCACCTTCAGGGTGCCGACACGGGGGAATAACCCTTTCACTTTGCCAAATTTATCACGTTTGATACAGTTATGCAAAACCGTAACCACCACGCCTTATCTGTTTTGTCCGCTATCATAGGTCAAGGGTACTTTACAATGCCCCAAAGTCATTTATTTCAAGTGATAAACGAAAATAGCATTGCACTGAATGTTAAAATTGTTCGGTAGCTAGGAATCTTCAACACTTGTGGGAAAAAAAGAAAAAAAAAAGCGACGACACAGAAAACATGCAGGAATGTTCGTAAAAGTTTATAAAGTTAAAGATTCGTTCTTGCGATGCAAATAATAAATTTAATTAATAAATAAATAATAATGTTAAATTTGTTGATAAAATTTGCACAACTGCCAATATATACTGTTGGATAATAAAATTTGAAGAAAACCTTGTAGTTTAATACAATTACAATCATTTAAACTTGTTTTCACAAAAAAATAACATTTAAAACAGTTCGCAAAATTGTTTTGCAGCTTGCAAAAGATGTAGAGCTTTCAACATGAGCAATGAATTTCTAAAAGTTTATGGAAATATTTTAAAATCCGTTGGCTTCTTCTAGATTAAATAATGAAATATAGATGATGGATTTACCTTTGCATACTCCAAAATAGGCCAACGGAATGGCATGGCCTTTTTCACACGCAGCCTGCCTAAGGTGGCACAGGCTGTTGTACGTCACACCGTCCACTCCACACACATTGTTCGGCTTTTTCGTTTCTGGACACTGGCGGGAACACCGGACGCAGTGTGGGTTATGGTTCTGGTCGAGGAGGCATTGTTTTTTGCCAGGACACGTTAGGAACTTACAGGTTTCTAAGGAAAAATCATGGTAAAAACGGTGTTAAAAGGCGAATCCAAAAGAAACGAACGAAATGAGGATCGATCGATGGTTCTGGAGTTTGTTTACTTTGACAAGGTCCAAAATAAGCGATTTGAATTTGCTTCTTCTTCCTGCAAGATCGCTTTAGGAGTTGGCAATAGTGTCTGTAGGTCCTGCCATCCGACCCACAAATTGGACCTTTCTTTTTTCTTTTGGAACAATCTGGAGCGCAAATACATTTGGGTTGACCTCTTCGCACTACGCATTTCTTGCCATCAGGACAATGGACTCCTTTGCAGGAATCTGAAAACAGAAATTATTACACGCTGTAGGTTTTTTGCATAATGCTGAATTTGTTTTCAAAATTTAAACTGGAAACCATGTTCCGTGTTACGAACATGACAGCAACAAATCATTATTCTCCAATGACAAATTTTAACATGTCAAATACATGTACATTTCACGTATATATATTTTTTTGATAAACTTGGCCATAATTGGTTGTTTGGTACACAAATCAAGTTTTTTATGCCAGAGTTTGTATATTTTTAACATGCTCTACTTTCGTCCGAAAACTACGAATTCTTCAAGATATGTTTTTTAAACAAAATCTATTTTGATGTCTCGCAGACTCAATCATCAAAATTCATTAATGGGAACATTTTGGTGGTATGTCAACTTTGAATCGAGGCCAAGACATAATTGTAATCCTAGTCATAAATAAGCTATAATATTTTTCTAGTGCAAATGTTCCTACTGAGAATGTCACATTTGGTAAAACATTTTTGAACCTGTTTAAAGGTGAGACGTATTAATTAAAAGTCTTCGCCCTTGTGAAAAATTTAACTTCATTTGCTACAAGTTCGGGAATGGTCGTCCAATGCCCTCTCTGGATCAATTTCCTGCATTATTAAATGCCAATCTTCTCGCATTTTTCAAACTTTCTTACAATGATGACTTCATTTTTCTAACTGCTGGTTTTCCAATACAGGTAGCATTAGACTTTTGCTACTTTTACCTTTGCAAGGTTGACAATTAGGAACTCCTCCGCCCAGAGCCATCCAAAAGAAGAGTCTTCCAGACTCCAAATCTTCCGACGTCCAAGCCGTTGACGCATCACCATTCAAACAGCATTCCTCCCTGGAAATTCTCTCAGCCAATTGGTGGGAACAACGGCCTTTCTTGTTCATCATACTCCAGCAATGTCCAGCTATTAAAAAAAAAGTTTTAAGAAATGATTTGATGATGACCCGAAAAAAAGTAAAATTGAACATGAATAATTCTGGTCGTACTTTCTATTATGTCAATTTATTCTTGGAGTATATATGGCTAAAAACAAGGACGAACATGTCCTGTGGTTTTTCAAGTACCTCACGTATTGGCATACTTCGGGAACAAACAAATCATTGCTACTTGCTTATATTTAGATACAGTATGTCCGAATACATATCAAAATATAAGCAAGAAACCATGATTTCATACTTCCAAAAATATGCCAACAAGGGAGGTACTTGGAAAACTACGCGTTTGACCTACAGTATGTTTACCTGAAATTATTGCCAAGAAATAATGACCATTTCAATATGACAGTATACAGGTACTAATGTGGAAATACAAATATAGTGTATCTATTAAATTCTGTATCTCCTGCAAACTGTGAAACTTATTCAACGTTTTGTTCGTCCACTGCATTCCTCATACCAATTAGCTATTAAATCAAAAGAACTAGAATTGTTACTAATAATTAAGCTTAAAAAATGCATTTCTTACATATCGAAAAACTTGGATTTAAAAACTAAGATGAAAACAACTAAAATAAAGTTTTCGCTTCAATTTTTTTGCATGACTTCAAAGGAAAATTATTCACCCTTAACTAAAAAAAAGTGCCTTGGTTATTTCGTAAGGATATTTTAATGAACACACCCCCATGCAATATACAATGCAATCTCATAAAAATGTTTGAGGCGTTATAGACATCAACTTACCCCTCCTATGTATAACAGTATAAACTTATTATTAGCTTATCGGGTACTAATTATAGAATGCACCAAGAGTGTGATAAGCACTAAACATTCTAATTGATATTTAATGTGATGACGATGCTAAATTGCAACAGACTGATTAAATCCGGTTTTGAACTGTGATTACACTAATAGGTTTTTGACTTCTCTAAGTTGTGCACAACAGGTTGCTAATAGGAATAACACGAAGGTAATTACCAAGAAAATGTATTACAAGCTTATTTTAAAAAAACTAAAATACACGCATTGCACACACAAAAAAAAACGCAAAAATAATTTGATTATTTTTACACGGACGCTGTACATGAGTATAAAATTGCCAGCAAGGTATTCACAGAAACAAAAAAAAAACTAGCCTACCATAAAAACAGAAATTCTCAGAAAACTCAAGAAGCCATCTCAAAAAAGGGCAAAAATAAATCGCCAAAATGCAATTAAAGTGTTCAGAGATAGGCCAAGTCAGTTTCAAGCTCATGACCCACCGTGGCAGTGGTCATTACTGCAGAACCTATCCAAAACTAACAGTGGGGTATAAACGCACCAATTCTGAGGATTCAATACCTAAATTTCGTTTTTTAGTGTTTTCTGTTGTCATCTCTCCGAGGATCATATACACGGGAGAGTAAAAAAGCAAAAACTAAGGTTAATTAACGGTTTAACCCGAGGGGGTAAAGGCAATTTCACGAGCATCCAAACTCAGTTGCCATTTTCCCCCAGAAAATGACAGTTTATGCCAACTTTCATTATTTGTGTAACCTGGGCGAAAGTAAAAAAAAAGATGCAATTTTATGGTCACAGACAAAAAATAGCCCCCTGAAACCTTAAAACACACCCCGTGAGCGTACATAAACCATGAAATGTTACAGAAAGTGAAAGTGCTGTGTCTGGTCATAAAGGTGTGGTGGTGATGGATTGGTTTTATGGGTGAGCAGACCAATGGACAGACAGTCAGACAGAGGGGAACTGAAAAGGAGCATTTGGTGGGTGGTAAAACCTAAAAAAGTGAAATTGGAAATTTGGGTCAGTTTCAAACTGGCCATAATTCAATGGGCGAGCTAAACAATGATTTTGGTGCCATGGAGCAATATTCGGAAAAGG
The DNA here is from genome assembly GCA_034698745.1 of Megaphyllum sjaelandicum. Classification (NCBI taxonomy): domain Eukaryota; kingdom Metazoa; phylum Arthropoda; class Diplopoda; order Julida; family Julidae; genus Megaphyllum; species Megaphyllum sjaelandicum. The sequence continues at coordinate 27,440 of JAQGBX010000189.1, read as the reverse complement.
ATGGACGAGAATGGGTGGTCCGAGAAGTTGAAAGGAAATGACCAAAAAGCCTCCTTTTAGTGGGCATTGAAAGGCAACAACCACCCTGTATTATATCTAAGTCTCCAAATTCAGCTGATGGTCTCCTGAAAGAAACATTTCTGATGCAAAATTTGCAGATTTCTGAAATTTAAGTGCCAGCCAGAAATGTTTACTAAGCAGAACAAACAGAAAATTGATGAAATTAGACAACTGTAGGTTGAAGTTCATTTCAAATTAATCTTGGAAATCTACAGATACTGCATAGATAAAAATCTAAAAAGGTTATAAACAGAAGACAGGAAATACACCTCGGCAAATTAATTTGCCGAGGTGTTATATACAGTATACGTGTAGAATGTTTATGCTACTTTTTTTTTGTAAAAAAAAAAAAAGGATATAAAAGTGTTATACAAAGCTTCTTGGTAAATAATTTTTTTTTTTGAAAATTTAAATGTAATCAATTCATTGACCTTGTAAAACCACAGCAAAATCAGAAAAGTAAGCACTTTAAGAGCTCAACTCGAAAGGGTATTTATGAAATCTGATACTTCTTGCACGTAGAATTCGTGAAGAGTTTGTCAGAAAGGTCAATTTTTTAAAGAGCTGACGGACGGAGGTGCCCAGAAACAGAGGTTGATCTCAACATGTTAAAAACTTACACCAGCATTGAGAGGGGTAATATGAATGATGGCCATTTTTCCGCTGGTGAAAAAGGTTAACACCTTCGGATCATCTTTTACCCCTATACGTACCACTATTTCACTTCATAACCCCTTCTCGCTGACGTCGTAATTCAGTGCACTGGGTACAAACCCATCATTTCGCCAGTTGCTGACCACTAATTCACTTTCGTTTTTTGAAAAATGCAATTTTCGGCACAGCTGAATTCCCACGAAATGACCAACAATTTGGGGTTGTGCACAAGGTGCACTGTAGATTAAGACGCTCACTGTTTTAAAAACAAAAAGAGGTTCTTGGAGGGTAACGTACCAATAACGATGTGGAAGGTATTTTTTTTTTCAAATTTAAAGGTAAAACCAATTCCTTTATACTAACTTTCTTTTTCTTTTTTCTTTTGTGGAAAAATTGAAATCATGTGCCTCAAATGGTATCGTGAAACTACAACTGTGTAAAAATTAGTTTGTTAACAAACCAATTTTAACACGAGTTTTCTTTTAAAACAATTGCAAATTCTGATCATCACACGGGGCTTCTCCACAATTTTCCACAAAAATTATCCACGTTTCCAATATCTGATGATTCGAGTATAGTATACGGATACCAGAATAGCAAGTTCTTTCTTTGGTTAATGGCTAAACATTCAAATTCATGGACAAGGTAATAAAAGAACAATGTAATACAAAATGAGATTTAAATTATTATGTCGGCCTTGGAATCCACTTTGATGATCATAATTTGCAATTGTTTTAAAAGAAAAAATTCGTTGGAAGGCAGACAATGGTCTTTAAAATATCGATTTACCTACTTACTCACGTTTTATTTCAGGCTATTATCGTTATTAAGCTTATACAATGTACTAAATCAAGTTCATAGCAGCGTGGTAAACTGCTGTATCTATCAAATAAATTGCATCAAGCCTGATTAGCGCAAGTCCTCATTAGTTAACGATACTGTATGTCTTTGACGATAAACCGAATACCACTGAACAGAAACCAACACTAGTTTTCTGTATAGCCTACACTTAAGCATTCAAGTGCCATTTCGACAGTCCAATTGGATTCAAAAAAATCCAAATTCGCGAACCAATCAATGCGTCCCTTCACACGCACGTGACTCAACGACTGCTCAAGTGCGATTCGCAATACTTGTGTCCGAGTACGCTATGAATTCTCTGGAAATCGGAGTGGTCAATGCGGATCGGGATGGGGTGGAGTGTCGGGATGTTTGGGGAGGGTGGAAATAGTTGCACGCAAAGCAATGAACTCATTTGGCGAACTGATTTCTCATCAATTTCAGCGAAATGCACACCGGTTGCGCTGAAAGGCCGCGCAAAAGTGAGAAAACTGATGTGAAAGTTCTGTCAAAGGGGTGCCAGTGGGGGAGCAGGAGAGGAAAGCTGATACAAACTTTGAGCGAAAAAATGCATGTGGGTATTACAAACACGCAAATTGCAAAATTATGCAGTAATAATACCACATAATGGGCCATTAAACCTGGACGTCATGCAAATGAGAGTGAGAAAAGAATGCGCATTGCCATGGGAGAAAGAGGGTGGACAAAAAAAAATTGACCCTCAGGGGCGACCACCAGGGGTCCTCACCTCTGTCCCACACCGTCAATTTTTACCGTACAATTGTTTTATTGAACACGCACACAACGCTTGTAACGTGCTGACCAGTGCGAAATTCCCGAGCTTTTCTTTTCTGTCGATAGAGGGCAGGTGAGTTCCTCATTGTTTTACACCAATTGGCGCGTCTAGTTTAAAACACGTGACTTCACGACTGCCAAAAGTGCCATTCGTAAAGCTTCTGTCCGAGCACCTCCTACCAGGGGCAATCCATAAATCCCGCGCTTCCATTTTTAACCAATGGAGTATCCTCCGTTGAGGTGTCTTGGAGAAGGGGCCAAGAATGCAGAAGTTTGTCCACTACTACATGAATAAAATCAATTTGGTAAATGTGCAACTCGTTACACAATCTCTTTCATAAAAAACGGCCTCCACTTTGCCTGCTCATGCGGTCAAAAACATTAAAAGAATTTCTGAATGGGGAAAACGTAGCCAATAAAATAAACAGTTCTACGCGAAACGGAGACGTCTAGATGTCATTTCGATAAAAGCTGACCTTTGAACGTATCCTTTAACAAAGGGTTCTAATCGGGACAACTTAATAGGAATAAATAAACTGAAGAGCGGTGTAAACATTGAGGTTGCCTAGGTGAGCAACAGGCTGACCATCCACACTCTAGTTATGCCAAACATTATAAGCGAGTGCTTCAAGATGGCGACGGCTAACGCCAAATCCGTGTTTGTTTTGGTGACCGCGTTGACCCCCGGCTGACGGTTGGCGCCAAAAAATACCGAAAACTGGCTTAATCGACCGGTTAACCGGTTCCGCGCAACGGGATGACACTTGTTGATCGAAAACGAGGGCGCCTCACGCGATTTTTTTTTTAAAGTTGCCAAACGGAGGCATGGGGTGAGGCACCACCAATTTCACAATGATTTATGCAACCATTAAAACCAAGGCTGCGTGCTTTTAATACATTGATAGTGCTATTGCCTTCTTTCGCCATATCTGCTGACTCCATCAAGTTCGTAGGCAAAAAAAAATATTTATATATTCAGTATATATGTACGGTATATTCCCATTTATAATACATGTACACGTTCGTTCGCCGCGGTAAACACACCAGAAACTTGAACAATTGAAAAAAAAAATCGCCCGAAATTGGACTGTTCAGATAACTCCGAATTTTGGACAATTTTGTTCAACATGCTAAACATGGCGAATTTCGACAATCAACATGAATCATTCGAGAAAATAAAAAAGTTCAATAGTGACCCACACCTTTTTTTGTGTTCCCATATTTGTCCCCTTTCAATGACGATCAGAAAGTCTAGCTCAATAGAACAAATTGTACAAAAATTTTGGAAAACCATAGGCTATACATACAGTATAGACATGACAAATTCTCCCCTGGACATGTGGCGCCACTGTGAGTGAGGCTGGCTAAGGGTACGCAATCGTTGGCACTTACATGTAGAAGTAAGAAAGTTTTTTTTACCACTAGCGCCAACCAGCGGGCAAACAATTGTTTGCCGCTGGTTGGCGCTAGTGGTCAAAAAAATTAACTTTCTTACTTCTAAGTGCCAACGAATGCGTACCCTAACAATGTACATGTATGTAATCATTTCGATAATCACACACCAACTATAATAGCACAATGTTATGTCGTCACGTGTCGAGCTCTCCAAACTTAATTTACATCTTCGAAGGAGCCGTTGATGCCCCAACATATTGGTGACCCAAAACTGGTACTTGAAAATTGACAAAATTTATTTTAAAAAAATAAAATAAAATTCTATAATTTTGAAATTGCTGGTACGTTTTTTATGAAATTCCCGATTAAATCTACAACTTTAAAGTTGTAGGTTGTAGATACAAATTGCTCATTTTTGCTTTATCGGCATCCGGGCGTTTCCAAGCAACGCCATCTAGATAACGCACGTATATACTACTATAAATAAGCTCTTGGTAAAACATTCTAAGGAATATGGCCATTTATTTAAATAAAACATTAGTAAATGCAGAAATAAGAAATAATTAAAATGCCGCATTTATCTTCGGCGTGAACTAAACTATTTAAGAATCATGGGGAATTCTAAGTAACACCATACTTTTGGAGCACCTCGGTAGAAATTGTATGAACATGTTGGTAGTAATACATGTGTGTATGAACCAAACCTGCGCAACTGTAGGATTACATTAAAAACAAACTTCGAAAATAAGACGTTTATTCAATTGATAATCAAGTTCTCATTTAGAGAAATCTGAAATCTTGGTCACGCAGCCTACGTAACAAAATTCCTGTTTTCTAAGACATTCTGCTTCGCACTTTTTTTTTACTTTTGAATTTAAAGAATTTCTGTGAGCCATCCAGTAAACAGGTTGCCAAAGTGCAAGCTAACATATTTGTTGTTATTGTTGTCGTCTATAAATCCATCTAGATGCTTAAAATATACCAGCATTTGTCCTCCCACGTCCATGCCAATGTGCTTATCAACCGAACGTGCGTGTTAACATATGTAAATCTCCAGCACAACGTACTTTATGCTAAATAGAAAACAAAACAAAACATGAACGACGACCAGCAGACAAAACAACTACGTTTGCCCTAAGCAGTACTATTGCCCCTTTTTAGCTATTTGCGGAACAACGATTAGCGTACTGTTTACAGATGTTATGGTATCAACAACACAGTTGAAACGAAATTTCAAAATTTATGAACGCATAATATTTGGGTTATGACTGCAATGTCATGGCATCTGCACTGTGTGACAGTTGCATAATGGACAAAAAAAAGTTAATCTACTATCTATTTTGGTCGTTCAAATCATCATAAATTTAACTTGAGTTATGTATTTTAAATATAGACAATGCAACACATTGGTATGGCACACCCTGGTACAATATATGGCACACCCTGTATATTATTATTATTCCTATATCTCAATTAGAGCTATTTGCTTCCTATAACTCAAATGCCCTTCAACTTTAATGTCCATTAAAATCAATCATTTAATGTGTTACATTATTTACCTTCCATAAACATTATTCATTAAACGCAAGTATACGAGGAGGTTGACACTGGGTGTCACTTTCATGAAAAATCGTGCTTTTAATCTACGGGATAAATAGCAATTATATTCTAAAACCTAATAAAGTTGACTTGAAGATAAGACCAACTAGCTAATTAAGTAATGTTCGTAATTTAAAAATTCATGAATTCGTGAATTTTATTTCAGAAATATGAAAGTTCAAAAATTTTAGTTCAGAAAAATGAAAGTTCAGGTATTTTGGATTAATATTCCTTGATGGAACATTTAACAGATGTGACAATATGTAATATGAATGTTAGAAAATTTCTTGGATGCAGAAGAATGCAGCGAAGAAGTAGAAAACGATATCGCATTTAAATAGAGCCATTCAGGCTATTTTTACTATTCAGTAACCAGAAATAGCCTGTCATAAATGTGCCAGTACAGTGTACATTGTACAGTCTTAACTGTAAATTTTAACCCCTGAATGTCAGGCAACCTCTCAACACCATTATGCCACCATCGACGTCAGGGGCAGCACTTGACTCTCCAATGCCAAAACGTTTTGACATAGGATTCTGCTCCTTGTGGTAGGTGCATATTGAGGTGGGACCCCCTATGGAGTCACCTGGATACAATGTTACACTATACGTGTATTCACTCACTTAAAATTTAAAAAAGAGCAAAAGAAAATTACCAAAAGGCATTTTGCAACCAGCAAAGTATTATAATTACACCTGTATAAGCTTACTACCTCTTCTCAGAAAGCAATTATGAGTTTTTTCACTTGTCAAAACTGTCAATTTGTGTTGAAACTGGCATATAATTTCATTTCGAAACAATTTAAAAAATCGGAAAAAGAAATTAACGTATAATTTTCTATAGAATTGAAATATTAGATATATTACCATAGAAGAAAATACCGCTGAAATTAGCATAGTATGCATAAAAAGTGAAACCAATTAGTTCAAAATGTAATGAAAAAAGAACTGGAAATTGCATTTGCTAGAACACCATATTTACTGAGTAGAAAATCAGGTCTAAAATTCTAAATAAATTCGCGATTAACTCAAATTGCAACATTCTAGCAACTCAAAGTGTCATTCACATCGAGTGCCATGTTATTTTTTTTTTATCATAAGACTCACGTGTTCACAGGTAACGCTATAATTTACTCAAAACATGTTTCTTGAATGTTTTTCAGCGCTAACTGTTAGTAGACACGTTAACAGTAATGAAAAAAACATGTCGCTCCGAGCGGATGTCGACGAGCGGTGGCGCCACATGACTTCCGCAACAATCCTATTAGCTACGCGCATCTTAGATGATGGACGATGAACATTTTAGCCGCGTGTGGTCAGCTATGACCACTAGCAGACACATTAAACAGCAGGTAAAGATCTGTGGCAGGACAATTACTCGTTTCGCGGAACCATTTTGGCCACTGACCACCCGTCTTGACCCCATTTACAGACAATTACCGCTCGCTACCTGGTGGTCACTTCGTTTCAAACCTGAGCCAAAGGGTACGAGCACATCACCACATTTTACCCCTACATAGTACTCTTGGATCTGAAATCAATTTCGAGTTCATGGGGTGGTCCAGCAAATGGTAGGTCCAGCATTTGGTAGCCTATATTTCGGAAACTGTTTGAGATACTTTAACTTGGAAAACTGTTCAATTGTTGTGCAAAATCAGAGCAGTTTTTTTTTTGTCTGTACTACAGCGTGTCAGTGGTCATTTCTTGCTACAAAGGAATGAAAAAAAGAATTTTATTTCAATAAAACAAAACAACATCTTACTCTGCAGGTCCATGCATCTCAAGTAGTTTCGAGGAACAAAAATGATCATATTTATACTCAGCGTGCGTATCTCTATACAATGCAATTCACAGTTCAAATATATACAAAAATCTTTACAAATTTTCTGCAGTTTTTTAAATATTCACAAGAGTCGTGATGTTTTTTTTCACGTATGATTTAATTTATAACAATTTCTAAAAAAATAAAATTGCATATGCAAGCCAAAATAACCTTTTTTTTAAATTTCACTATAAAGACCACCTAAGGTTACCTACCGCTCTGTATTTGCACCCCATTTTATTACTTAACTGCTCTCGTATTATCGTAACCATTGTTTGTGATAACCTATAACCATAATAAAGAGGCAAATGCTATGCCTTAGCAAAACCGTAATTTTTTATTGCAAACATTACGTTTTATGGGGTTGTTAACAATTTCACAAAATGAAGAATTCACGAAGAGGTATTCGGGGGCTAGCAAGGGGTGGCCATGACAAGCGTGTTCCTTTTTTTTTTTTTTTTTTTTTTTGTAAGTGCGTTTGTACTACTGCGTTTAAGGTGAAAAATGTCTCATATCACCAACATTTATGACCCCTAACTATTATAACAACAATCGTTAAAACTTGTTTTCAACACTGTTATAATTTTTTTTCAGCTGATTTGGGGAACTAGGGGTTAAATTGACTTCAGCGGTGGTTAAGTGGTCATCTTTACTTTTAAAATGGTACTGGTTTAGTTGTGAATGTCTGGCATCCGACCCTTTTCCGACTAGTGTATTAAACTGTGATGACCATACTCGGCATTAAGCGAAAGCTTACGATCTTTTCACTTGCAAAAAAAAAAATATTTGGCCAGAAAATACTAACATTTTTAAACTTTTAGCGTAAATGAAATGCAATTCATGTTCGCCCTTGAAAATCATATGCTCGTATTATAAAAAAAATTAAAAAAAAGTTTTCAAGCCATTGTTCTAAACGATATAAGACATTTTTTCCAAGTTTTTTTAAATATTTTTTTCGTGTATTTCAAGCATTCTACCATTTTATTTAATGCACTTTATTGGAATAGAAAGTTAAAACTAAATTTCGAACAACCAAACATTCGTAATCGATGCTTTCATGACTGCTCATAAGTTGCTTGCATTGACTGAGATTTAAATTAGTGGGCATTTTTGATGGGATCAAATATACATTATGGTAAAACATATTCGTAATTTTTTAAAAGATGACTAACTTCAAACCACTTAAAAACACCATTTCTTGGCTATTTTTTTCACAGGAGTGCGAATCGACTACGGAAGCACTCTGTATAGTACGCGTTTAATAAATAGGCCTACGATGGCTATTTAGTAATTTAACTGGTTTCTTGAATTATGTTAATTACAGTGATGAAGCTATTATCTTGCCATTTTGTAATTACAGAGCTTCTCTCCTAGTTTTTTGGACAGAAAAAAATGTAACTTGTTTTTTTTTTTACCTGGTACACAGAAGCGGCATTTAATTCTTCGTAGAAATAGTGTTAAAGCTTCTGGGCGTCCGAGGGACTCGCTGGACATTAATCATTTTTCTATACAGGTTTCTATCTCGCTATAGTCTAGCAAACGTGCATAATTCGGTGGCATTTCCCAAAAAAATTGCTCGCGATTTCCATCTATGATTAATTGCAGTTTTAAGCAAAGCATTTCCCACCGAAAATTAATGGCTGTCGTCTATTATTACGGTATTTAAAGGTAGATAATCCACGCCACACGATAATAACTCCAGATCATGAGACTAATTTGTGTTGCTTTTAACGGAGGCTCAATTAGGCGGCCATCATGAGCAACCATTAGTGTTGATGCGAATTACCACCAACTTTTAGCGCGGATGCAGTGCGGCGCAGCCATCGTCTGCTTCTGAACTTTCTCAAACTTTCTTGAACTCGTTTCACAAATTTGTTTTGCTATTACCATTGTGAAAATTTCATCCGGGGTCGGACTAACCGAGTTGCGGATTATCCGGGATTTAATTTTTGCTACTCTAACATGCAAAAATTACCTGATTCGTAAAAAAACCAGCTTTACTAATGATCATACTTGTTCATCTGAGTCGTATGCCATGTTTTTTTTTTGTTTTTTTGAGTTTTATATACACATCAATAAAAAAAACAGTTTCTCGTTAAAAGATAAGATAAACTTTGTCTATAAGCCTCAATAATATCGCACTTTTTTTTTAAAGTGCGAGTACATGTAGGCAACTTTTGAGCGATATATTGTTGAAATTTCAATTTTTTTTTAATGATTGCTAAAGATAATACAGGTTGAGTACTCCTAATCCGTAAACCGAAATGCTCCAAAGACCAAAGTTTTTTGAACGTCGACAAGTCAACAAAAACAAGTGGAAAATTCCTCCCCTGTTTCTTATACAGTTCAATGTTTACAAACCACAGTTGTATGTTACAAACCAGTGTTTCATGTACAGAATTATTAAAAACACTGCCAACATTACACAAATTCAAGCTACGAGTATACATGTATAAAGGTATAGATTTATGTTAAAGTAACGGTAGCGTCGCGTTCCTGGTTCGGGACGTTTATCAGCAAGCGTCCCGAGCCAGGTACGTTACGCTGCCGTTACGTCAATATAAACCCATCTCAACGTTTATGAATCATAAATGAAATTCGTGTTAAAATTTGGCTTCCATCCCCAGCATTTTTATACATACATGTACTGTACATGTACGCAAATATTCCAAAATCCTAAATACAACGTACTTCTGGTCCCGAGCATTTTGGATTATAAGGGATACTCAATCTGTGCCAAGTACGCGCGTTGATTAGCCGTTTGTCCTGCAGGGAAAAATCGTAATGAATGCAGTTTTTCGGGGCCAGTGAACCCTTGGCGGGTTGCGAATGACTAATGTGTCGCCAAGACAAGCTGATCATCGCGATGTTTGTCGCTAATTTAAGCACTTACATTCTCTATTATATAAACAGCTAGTGCAGGTTCCCGGCCAATTAATGATGCTACCAAGCGATAAGATTGCCATGCTGCCATTTCATAAGGAGGGGGACCTTCACCTTCATTTTTCAACCTTGACTTCTTTTGCCCAGTTTGCATTATTCAAAACGCACCGGGCGTGGCCATTCTTGCAGAGGAGCCTTAAACTCTGCCGGTCACAAGATACTGTATAACAACAACTAACATTTTAAATGGAATGCCAGACTGATATTACCTGCTTTTTCGTGGCAAAATAATTTGTTTGTATTGCATGACCGACTTTTTTTTTTTTTCGAAAAGAGTTTGCTGGACATACAGTATTAATGTTTCGATGTTGAAAACCATGTACTCGCGCTGACGATAGATGGCGCTGCACGTCGAGAGCAACATTACATTTTATATCTCGTGTTAGTTCCATATTTTAATATTTGCATGCTAAGAATAACATCGGACTATTTAAATATTTCGAAGGTTTTGTTGTGAGCATCGAGAGCATCATTGATTTTTATTTCTCGTGTTAATTCAATGTTTTGATGTTAAAGTTTCATTGAGATTTTTAAATGAGAATTTCACATTTGGAAGGGATCGATGCAGAAATTTCAAGGAGTGGACAGTTTAAAATGTTTGCCTGCTCAGAATAACAGAGAAAACAACGACGGTCTATTTAAACACTATATTTCGAAAGTTTTGTTATGTTATTCAGAAATGTTGACTTCGGTAACATGTCCTACAAATGTCGAAGCTTAATTACTGTAGAACGATTCGTGTATGTTAATTCCATAATCCATTGCTGTACTGATAAACATTTATCAATAATGTGACATTTTAAGCAGCTATTTTCATTTGATTCGTTTCATTTTGAACGTCATTTTAATTGATTTACAACTCTTCCACAGAAAAAACAAACTTGTTTTGACGAAATTCCTATCTGTCAGTTTATTAGAAAGAACACAATGTTTATCAGTGATTAACGCGTATTGATATGAAGGTTGTTGATTGTGTTTGATAAAACGTGTACGCGGGGACCTCGATTTCCGGCAACTAGCCAATAGCATTAAAAAAAGGACATTTTTAAAGCGATCTAGGGATTCCAGCTTCTTGTTTTGAAATGGAAATCCCGGCAAAACACGTCCAAAAAACCAGCAAGAATTTCATATAAAATAGGATCGGAGCCCAAATTGGCCAGCCACCCAAGTGCTAAAAGACAAGTAAACAGCATGTGGCATTAGGCCCGCTGAACCTTGTTTTTGAACAGCAGTCAAAATTCCTATTTGTTGACATGCCTGAAATATTTTTTTCAACAAAAAATAAAATACTGTATACAGAAAAAAAATACTGACAACTGGTTAAGTACTTCTTTAACAAGAAACGAAATGTCTTTTAAAAATCCACTATTTCAAACAGTCCAATGTAGTGTTGCTGCTAGTTTGTCAGATTTCACTTCATGGCACCCTGACAGCCAATTGAAACCTTTCTTTCAACTTGCACTTTTTACTTTTTTGCGAAGAAAAAAAAGTACTTTAGATTTACACGTTACTTTTTTTTTACTGAGAAACGAATTCTCCGAGTAACTTTCCATTTCAACTCCATTTTCGGGCATTTAACACCAGAATGCAACATTTTCGAAGAGCATGCGCCAAATGCTTCAAATGCGCTCTACAAAATAGGTAATCTTTCTTTAAATCTGCGGATTTTATTAAAGTTTGTGCTTCCTAAAAAGCACGTTTTTTATCTTTTTTCTCTTGTTTTTTGTAAATTATATAATTTCGAATTAAAACTCATGCTTAAATTCCGCTAAAAAGCTAAGCCCATGATTTTTCACATAATAGTTTACCACCTAGCACTTATGAGAACAGAAGTATGGGAGTTTTGCAGAAAAAACTAGCACCACATGAATCTCAGTTTTAATAAATTTCAGTATACAGTAGTGCATAATGGCCAATTAAAAGCATGGGTATGCTTGGTTTCGAATTCTGCGAATAACAATTCAAAACGAGCAGTGCAAACACGTGGGAATTTCGGTATTTTCTTCACAAAAGTTCACTGGCTTTTTCACGCCTTTTCACCGCCTTTTTTTTCGGCTAATAATTCATAAGGGGGTGTATTTACACGAGTGCATGGCCATTGTGGGGTGGGGAAAAAATTGAATAAAATTGTATCATTGGCATTAGCAATAAGGCGTCTTTTGCAGCCCACGTGAAAACTCATGAAGGCCACACCATTTAATTGATGAGACAAGGATCGCTATAAACCATGAGTAAAATCCCCAAAAAAATTTTCATCGACTAAGCAATTAGGCTGTATTTCGCCGAAATTAAATAATATTCATCCGACCAATAGAAATCAGTTATTACGTTAAATATTCAGTCGCCCTCATTGTTTATTTTGGCGCTGAATTTTTTTTTTTTTTTAAGAGCCCTTTATAACTATACCTCCTTGATAAAACACCTTTGCATATCTTAAGAAAACGCGTAAAAACAGTAATGGCTTTGGCATTGACAGGTTATCAAAACTGCTTTAAGATATACAATTAAATGGAAAATATATACATGTATGTATGCGTAATGCAGGCAAAGGGGCAAGAAACCCTTAAAAACATCCAGGGCTACAAAGGAACATAAAAGTAGGGTCACCTTTCGAGAATGACGTTAGAGGGCGGTGAAAAACAAATGAATTTGAATATCGTAAATAGGCGAGAGGCAAAGGTTTTATGAGAAGAAAATACTCTATATTAACAACAACAAAAAAATAGCAACACCGAGGACATACATTACATGCACATGTACAGTATATCCCTTATCGCCTAATTCCAATCTTAGTAAACTGCATACATTAGTAGTAAATAGCGTATTACCTTGGATATTTTGACTAATTTAACCTAATTAATTCGGGAAATTCATGGAGATAATGCAATTATTGGTTTTATACAAATTACTAAAAGTGACATTTTATCCCAGACTGATAAGCTCAAAAGTAACTCATTGAAATGTTGAAAATTTATGACAACAAAAAATTACTTAAAAATATAAATAAAATTGCTTAAACACATGCTTTTAACGTACAAGTTTTAAGTCCTGAATGTGCTCGTTTTTGAAAACATGAGCATAAACATTTAATGTACTGTATGTCATTGGCATGGTGTTGGAAATTACTCTAATGTCGTCTCCAGGATGCGAACAAAGAATTGAAAAATTATTTGCAAAGGGCAATGCTTGTCTTGAAAAATATACAGTTCAGTTAGAAAACTTGGGTCAAAAATAAGACGAGAAAAACTAAATTATTTCAAAAGACAGATAAAATGTACAGCCCGAAAAAGGTGTGCTGTGTAAGAAAACCACGCTTTGGAGATGTTTACCTACAAACATAACCTTGAAAAACGTAATAAATTATACTTTCATGCATTTTTGGTCTTTTGGAGGAGTCCCATTTCAAGGTGGGCACTTTGCACTCAAACCAAAAATCAAGAGTTTAAAGGACTTTCCCACCCCCGACCTTGTTTTTCTCGGAAAAAAATTCATTGTGATGCACGGCACTTTGCTTGATTTTAATAATTGAGCAGTTTGTAAACCCCCACGGAATAATATAGGCCTGACATCATAACGATCTAAGAGCTTAAGAAAGGTAACAAAAGCAGATAAAAACATTTCTTAAAAATCATAACACTTATCATAAATCAAGTCATACAATAATCGCGTTCAGGGACCGTCCATAAAAATCTCAAATTATTTTTCAGCATTTTTTTCACAGCATACCTACGACTAACCCACAAATCGTTTACTAATCAAAAATCAGTTAACAAGATTTGAGATCTTATTTTCACATTTGACCTAATACTTGTAATCAGTGAAATTTATTAAGTAATTGAAAAAATAAACATGCCTAGAAAAATGCTAAACTAATGTTCCATCACATACTATATTTTCCATATTTTTCCTGAATGCATCCTCCATCATTACAGTTGTAATACTGAATTTCAAATAATAAAATACTTCAAATGCATGTAACTTATTTCACGAAGTTACTTATGCATTAACATTATTAATCTGGAATATTGAATTCATTATTAGCAAGTGTTCGAAATAAGTACAGTACGGATTTTCAAAAATGCATCGGAAATTTTTTCTCAACTCGAAACGTTACATGTACGTTTCATACAGTGTAAGTAAATGTTTATTTTGCAACTGTTAGGTACCGTATATGCAAATTCAAAACGCCATGAAGAACGATCCCAGAGTAGTAAAAAACATTGTTGTTGAAAACCACTTGAGATAAAAAACTCGAGTAAGCGAGTCTTTCTTACGTTACTTATTGATACCATAAAAACTACGGGATGTTAAAATATGCGAAGAGGAATTAAAGATATGCGAAATTCGGCTAAGAATGATCATTTTCCCATGTGTATAGTGAACCCGGAAGCCATGGACATTTGATTAACAAAACGTTACAAATTTGCGTTTGGCAGAATTCGTGTTAAGGCAATAGACAACGAAATAATTTGCAAACCCAAATAAGACCTGGCATGACCCAAAACAATTATCAGCGTTTAATAATAATAAAAAAAAACGAGCGTAAGAATGGCAGGAATGCCGCCGATGCGCATTTCGATGGAAATCAGAAACACGGAAGTGTCACGCCATGGCGCCTGACTGCCCCGCTCAAGACAACCTAAAATTAGCAACGGTTTGTGGACGACCCTCGTCTTCATTAAAAAAAAACCTCGATGAATGATACGAAATCTTGAAACATTAACAACATGAAAAAAGTAATGCTATGAATATTTCATAACGTCGTTTATGGCTGCACATCGCAGCGGTAAGATTCGAACGATGATACAATCAAGGATACGAAGACAAAAACAACAGCCATTAAAAGTCATCAACACCTAAATGGAGGACGTCGAGTCGAGATGCTGCTGCTGTTGCATCATGCGGGTCAGAATTGAACAATCCGAAAATGACCTTAAAGATCAGTGCCATCCAAAACAATGGATGGCACTGCATGGTTCAACCATCAGGTACATGTACCTGCTTCTTGGCTGGACTTACTAAATGTAGCACTTCGGGAATTTTGATTTGCAGCATCTGGCTTTTACAAATAATATTTTTGGAAAGAATACTTTGAAACATCGATTATGTATTGAAATGAAATGGATATTTGTAATGCAATGATAATCTATATATTGTATATGAAGAAGATATATATGTACTGTATGTATATTTGTGGTTTAGTGGGCGAAAAGTTGCTCCATGAAGCGCCTTTGCTAAAGTGGTATCTTCAGCAAGTCGCTATCGGTATGTTCAGCGCGGGCAACTTTGCCTGGGTTTTACGGCATATTTTGTAAAAGAACTGTCTCTAGCATCAACTAATAAACTCCTGGCAACTTTCATCCATACTAACTTCATTGAATGATTCCTTTGCAACATCCAAGAATCTCCTTTACAGATCAACCACTTGTTACAGCCAGCAGCTTAACAGTTGAAATCCAATACAACACCAGAACAGTAACATTTACAAAACTTGCTGCAAACCACTAACACATACCAACAAACTAATACCATTAATAAATATGCCAGAAGGGGGTGAGTCCTCTTAGTGAATGCTTATTATCTTGTCTTAGAATTGATTTGTGTTGGAACTGATATACATGTATATACTAAAACGGAATTTTTTGGGTTATTTGAATGCAAATGATTTTGCTCAAAGCATCAAAAAGTTACATTTTTAGTATGGATGGGAATTGTTAGTATTGAACTTCCGCTGTACATGTTTAGTTCAAAAACTGGACATGGAATAATATAGCTTGCCAAGATATGACGTCATTTATGCCAAGTTTTGCTGAAGGCAGTATGTTTACGCATGTTTTTTTGTAAATGTTAAACTAATAGCACTTATGAGAATTGACATTTTTTTGGGTTACATGCGTGTACAATTTGTCATAGTATAATGTTCTGAAGAAGTGCATGAGCATGAGTGAGCAATGTACCCATGATACACCGCAATGCACTCATTTATCGGAACCTGCGTTTTTATTCACTTTTTTAGCCTCTTTCAGGTCCTTCATTGCTGATTATAGGTGTGCACCAATGGGAAAACAATCATTTGAAGAAAAAAAAACGAAAAAAAAATCCCAGAGATAGTGACTGAGGTGAAAAGTCACTACCCTAGACTGACATCTGACTTTTTTTTTGCTTTAGATAAAACGTTTTGTGTATTTAAGCCATTGGGTACATTAGCCAGCAGCATGCGAGGCAGTCTTAAAACTTTTGAATGGGAAACAAGGTTTGTAGTTCAAAAAAATCGATCCTCCATTTTGTTGTGTTGCTTACTTGATACACTGTTCGAAGATGGCTGACTAAGCCAAACTAGATGTGTGACCAGATCAGAGAGAAAGAGTGAAATTTCTTAGTAAAAAGTCGTAAGCAGTGTTAATTACACCAATCGTCAACAGCAAAAGCAACTTAGAATTTTTTATTTCCACCAGATCGGAATGACTCGTGCAACAAAGTCGGGGAAGAGAATTTTCAGCATTTCTAGGCCTATGAAAACGATTATAAATAAAGCCAACAACAACAAAAAAGTTTCATAATTTCGTTTCCGTGTGAAAGGCTGAGGAATGAAGTTATTTCTGATTCCTTTCAAGATCGTAAACAAGAAGATAAAAGTTAGACAATAAACTTGCATAAAAACAGATAACAGAATCCCTTATAAAACCATGCCACAGGATGCGGCCAAGCTAGAAGTTTTAATTATAAAAATAATGCAATGATAAAAAAATGAGACAAAAAAATGGTCTATAAGAAAGCATTTCCTTATACAGCTAAAACCACTGAATCTCAACTAACTTCGTCTGACTATCAATCCCGTTTATTACGCCATAACTATTTTGACAACGCCGTAAATTTTTATATTTGCTACAAATTTCGCAACTGTTGTTTATCCTGTTCATACAAGTAACCCAATTTAAGTTTTAATATCATATCTGCTAAATACGGAGACTTTCGACCAAACTGTTTTGAATATGCCGTTGCAAAATTAATGAGGCTAATTAAATATTTTTTTTTAATATTTCTAACTTCTTCTATTTCCCAATAATAATCTCGATTAAGCTTGCAGGTCTCCAGAAATCATCCGTTATTTCTGAAAATTGTATGCAATCGTCTTACAGCATGAAGCACTAAACTTTTATTTTCATGCAATAAAAATTATGAATGATGTCTCAATCAATTTCTCCCACAAATTTCGTTGCATTTCTCGAAGATTTCTTCATTTACTAGTATGTTTCGAAATTGTCTGATTTTTTTTAATGACTCCTCATATTTCTACAAGTACGCAAAGTTCCTAACATACACTCAGTTAACATCAGCGTTACGTAAAATTCTACCAAAAGCTAAAATCTACAGGGTGCTTCAGAATTTCATATCCACTGTATTAAGTTTAAGATCTCAGCACTATCTATGACCAGCAAGAGAATTAACTGTCCTGGACGCGACTATATGGTGAAAAAAAAACCTAAAGAAACAAATTTCCGAAAGATCACTGAATCTCAAGCAAAAAAGCGAACCTATCAACCTTTTGTCGACCTACAGTATAGGCTGACGAACAGAAATGACTAATGCAAATAAAACCGAAACAAAAAATGAAAAAAACTTTGTGATAAGTGGTTGGAACAAAGAAAATAAAGCACCCTGACAGCCATTACGATTTGACTGGTTTAAAGAGGTTAAATACCCATGGACTGACTTTTACCACCTATGGTGTTACGGCTATTCTCATTCAGGTAATAACACGACCAATTGATTTACGTTACAAGTTAATTTCAGCGTTGAAAGCACAAATGCATGTATTCGATAAAACCATAAATTAAAATTCTATTCACAACCAGGCCAGGTCAAGATGCACTCGTTTCTTGCAAATATCCTTCCAAATGGAGTTAAACCTTAGGAGGAACATTGGATGTGACGTCATAAATGCCGCCGTTTTAATTAGATCGTTATCATCCGTCCACCATGCAGACATCGTAATTTTCTCTCGATTTTAGTACATGTTCCTAAATGGGTTTATGACAAAACTCCTCAATGCTGTTTAACACCCATCAGCGATGCACCAGAGTTGCACGCTTAACAGTAAAACAACAGCATTGATGTGCTGTTGATGATGTAAAATAGCAAAAAAAACTCCGCTAAACAACCATTTCAGTTGTTTGGAACAAATGAGCAATGTGTAGTTGATCAACGAATCTACCATTCTGAAAATTGGTACAGCTGCTCCAAGGTCTTTCAGCGGGCATGACTGCTGATCCAGACGCCACCTAGTGTACTAAACGTGAACTGGTTTTTTTTCAAAAACTTTAACCAAAATTAACCTTCGTAGCAAATGCGCACCTGTTTTCGCACCTTCCCTCGCAGAATTGGTCCCACGCAGTGCAGCCTACCAACTGCTACCTCTCACTCACGCTCATGCTCAAATGCTCAAGAACTGGCTAGATTTGGTCATAAAGCATGAATGAAACTTCATTGAAAAAGTCGTATTGCAGCAGCCTTGCACCATTCATGTATTCAAAAAATTGAGAGTAGGAGTGAAATCTGCTCCACACAGCATACTAAAATAAGTCATTTCTAAATGATGGAAAATAGTAGAACGTGGCAAAATTTAGTAAAGCAAAGCAGAGCTTGCCAACTGGTAAAGAAAACTTATTTCAAAACCAAGATGGCGGCCAAGGAGCTTAACTATTTGTTGCTACAATGTTTAACCACAAACTTTCAAAAATGACCTGAATTTAAGGCAATGAAAAATAATAATAATTGGAATATCAATTTTGAGGTTTATTTGGCAAGAGTGCTTCGGAGCCATATTTTTTTTTCAGTTTATAGCTATGAATGTCAAAAAGTAATCGTAAATCGAATAAAAAAACAAACTATGTATACTGAAACGAGTAGTAAACGGGTTACCAAGTAATATAAGAAATACATTGTATGGCTTATATTTGGAAAGGGAGGCATAATTTACTCGGTATTTGCATTACTGTGTATTCCAAAAACAACAAGAAATCGGAGATTCGCACAATGCAGCATAACCTACATCTGCCTGGCAGTAATATCTTAATTCCGAATCACGTTATGTAAAACTGACAAGTTTTAAACATACGGCTACAAGGAGCGTCGTAACTTTTCACCTTTGGAGACACACGCCTACAGACGGCACTGCAATCTCCGTGGTGCCATTGTGTACCTAGCGAGTTAAGTCCGAAGGAATTTCGTCTATGTCAAAATTGCGGTCTCAAATTTGTTTTTTTGCATATCATATCCTTGCAAACGGAATCCGGATATCCGGATGTAGATAGAATAAACACCGCTGGTATAATCCGATTTTGTAAGCATGCTTCTATTGAAATTCGACGATTAAATATTTTAAGTGCTCGTTAAACATTATACTATTCATCTATTAAAAAATTAACGAATTGTATTTTGGAAAAGTAGTTTAAAAGTGTATAATTTTCTTTTATGTTGATCGAGAACGTAAATGTTTACAAAATTGAAATTTTGTAGTTATTATTTCCTAAACACGCGAATAATATATGTAAAAAATATGAAAATTGCATTAACTTGACGTATCTTAAAACCAATTTCAAGGAAAATCGATGGACTTATTTTATTACTCCTTTATACATTCTGTATAACCCCATATCCAATACATTGGTGTACCAAAAATGCAGCTATTGTTGAATTAAAGATAAAAATACATGGATATGCTGTATACGATTAAGTTAAAAGTTGGAAATAGCAAACCTACATCGACATAGATTCAATCTGCCATCTTTGTAGAAAAATAAACAATTGTGGGAAAAAAATGTATAAATAGTGTGGTGGCACCTTTTTTACTCAATTGACTGGCTGTTGTGTTTTGATTGGATTAAAGCCAACGTTCTTTTTTTGGCAAAGTGTTTTATTTTTTTGCAGACTGAGTACATATAAATAAGTTCCTATCAAAAAACTTTCGGAACCCTTTCTAAATATGTAGGGCGTGTTTATTTGACAATTCAGTAAATATGTTTATTGTACTGCACATGCATTCTACCATTCCATCGCAATATATCGTTCCATTAAATCTGCTTTCTGCTCGGGCAATTTAACTTTCAACGTGTGCATTTAGTCGATCTTTCAACACGTTTTTTTTTTCTGTTAAAGAATTGTCAAAACATCCCAAGATGGCGGTCATTTTCCGATATACTTGTAGCCTACGCTTTAATCTAACGTTTCACAAAGATGACAAGCGACATGTATACACCCACCCACTCCGATTGTTGCATTTACTGGAGAAATACAGTAAGTATCATATGAGGTGTTACAAACGTATATATGGACAACTGTGGAATTGACGTGGGAGAAATTGGGCAAAAAATTAAATTAAAAATTGGCGCAATTGCTATATCCCATTATATTTCCAACCCACGGGAAACCCCACGCATTACAGGACCCTACAGCAACAAAAGCTAACGAAAAACAACATGCAAAGAACTTATGGGTTATCGAAACTATCGCAATTCAAAAATATGCATTTCGACACCGCGAGTGTAGAATTTGTTCAAATACTGCTTCCGTTTGCGTGGGCGTGCGTAATTGGCACGCATTATAAAGGATTTTGTTTTGCTTTAATTGAATTTCTGCAATTTCAACGCCAGGGGCAGCACTGGTGCGTTTCCGTCTAAAGGCCGAGATAGATCACCTCACGGTAATGACAGCACTGCGCTGCTGTCACGTGACGTTCCCGACAAATATAGGCGAGTGTTTATGGGCGTGTCTGTTTATATATGCGTAACGTGATTCGCGTTAGGAATATATAAACAACACGCACATAAACGGTCCTGTATTTGTCGGAAACGTCACGTGGCAGCAACGCAGCGCTGCCACTATTAGGGGTACTCAAATCTGTAGATTAATTAAGGTCAGCAGTTGTGGCTGTAAGTAAGTGGCTTGAACTGGTCTGCTGGCTTTTACATGCGTTGACACCTAGATGTCAACGCGTGTAGTTGTTCAAACCACTTACAGGCAGGCAAAACTGCTGGCCTCAATCTACAGATTTGAGTACCACTATTGATTGGGCAAGCTAGTAACATTCACCAACGCACAGTGAAACGAATGTTATTGGTTGTCAAGATAAATTTTTCTAAGTGGCAAATTATTTTCACTGAAGAAATTAATAGGCAGAAGCTTTACAAATCGTAGGCTATTGCCGTTTTTAACCCAATTAAATGCCCTTCTTGTGCATCCCAGAAACAAAGTACGATTCTTATATTGCTACTGCCTGAGTTCGCTACTATCATTGCAACAAAGTTAGTGAATCTAGAAATATATAGGTGTCGCAGTAACAGGAATCAACTTGACCTAACAGAGGTTATTTGAAAACAAGTAAATTTTCTCAACTAATACAATTTGGAAAGAAAATAACGCTAAAGTTGATTACTGTATTAAATAGTTGAGAACATTGGGTGGGAGCACAGTAAAACTTAAAGTAAGTTGCTTACTATTGCTTACCGACCACTAGCGCCACCCAGCAGGCAAACAATTGGTAATGCTAAACCATTACCAATTGTTTGCCCGCTGGGTGGCGCTAATGGTCGGTAAGTAACTTTCTTACTTTAAAAGTTTTACTGTGCTCTCACCCATTGAGTATTCTATCAATATACTAAGATATATGGTAATTTTTTGGGAAACGATCAAAACATTTCCCCTCGCGACAAAATAACATGTTGAAAATTGTTTAATTCCGATTGTATCATTATATGCGTTCAGCGTACCAGAAACATAATAACATTTACACGCACATTATTATTTCCAGACAGATTATGTGATTCGGAATACATATTTTTAAGAAACTTAACAACATGTACAAACCATGATCATTATGATAGCAACGTGATGAATTTATGAAAGCACAACGTAAACATGTTCTACGAAACGTAAAACGTCATCCTATCGCGGGACTTCGGGAACGCCCCTCGCTGGAATGCCTACTTAAGATAGGCTCAACCTGTTAACACAGAAAACCCGAAATAACGTTCGGTTAATCGAAGTCGAAGCAGTTTTTTTTTCAGGTGAGGCTAAAAATAGGTTGAAAAAATCCCCGCGAAAGCGAGAGGGAAAGTGCGCGGGAAAAATGCAACAAGTACGGTACATGTACTCGCAGCAGCGCTGCGGAGAGACGCGTCCATTTTTCCCCTAGCTAATAAAAATGCAAGACGCTAATTAATCACCAGTTCCCAGCTTAAACGCATTCGAAAATAAGCATGCGTTTTTCATTCAGGGTCAATGGAAAAGCCGTTGCTAGCGACGCTCTTCTATAGCACAACTACAGTAGAACCTCCGTAAGTTGACCACCCAAGGGCGGGAAAAAAATGGTCAACATAGGGAGGTGGACAACATATGGAGGTCCATCTCCCATAAATTAACGTGCATGGTGACCAACCAGTGTATGAAAAGTTGGTCAACATACGGAGGTGGTCAACATATGGAGTGGTCAACTTAGGAGGTTCTACTTGTAGTTTTAAAGTTAACTTATTTGCGCGGAATAACCCTGAATTTCATCAACAGTTCGAATAAAAAATCGTCCGGATAAACGATATTTTAGCCACGACAACTCATGTTAAGTTTTGTGTTGAATTCGTAACAATTTGCACAAACTCACGTGTTGTACTACCGGTGAAAGTAAATGGGATTTTTTATTTCCAACCGCGGCGCCATCATGCGGCTAGTTAAGGCAACAAAGTGATTGGTTTCTAAAGTACACGTGACATAGGCGGCCAGAAAGTTGATGCGGAGTTCACGCAACAAAATAACGAACATTAGCTAGTTTCGACCAACTTTTTTTTTAAAAGTGAATTTTATCTACGAAGTGATTCACGATAACGCTTCAATTCGATTGATTAAAAATGAACCATCTAGCGTTAGGCGAGCTCAACTCTTGAGCTATTTAGCTTCGGAAAATACGAAAGAAATGTCAACAAGAATTAATCTGGTTAAAACTGACCCACGAAATAAGATAACCCCTTGCTGCCATGCAATATTGTGTATCGATGAGGGTAGGAGCTAATCTTGACATTTTTATTTGCATGCAGGCATGCTGTTCTACAAAATTTCGGGTTTCAAATAGCTGAATTTTAATTGGAGAATTAAAAATCTTGCCTCAGTTTATTTCTATAGGAGCTTTCCGGTTAATGGCACGCATTTTTACGTTGGCCAGGATGAGTCAGAAGAGGACATGCGTGAGAAGAACAGGATCGAAACACCGATTTTTTTTGATTTTTTTTGTGGTTAAATTATTGCGAAAAATGCAAGTTTGATAACTCGTCCCGCATAGTAATTAGCAACAAATTAATTTCCTCCGAGAAAAAAAAAACACCGATGATATCCTGTATGACAGCGTAACTGACAACACACTTTCTCTAATTTCAACAATCTGAAAGAGTTGCGCTGGGATGTAAAAATACAGTTAAAGTGTTGAAAAGTGGCATTTCTTCCAATTTGTAAGTAAACTTCAGAGTAATTTCTGAGTGTTATTGCATGCACGCGCATTTTGCGGAGAAAACCAATTAATGTTAAAACTTTGGGAAACTTATTTACAAACTTGGCAAAGTATAAAACGACAAATTGTCGAAGCTTTTCAATGGAGATTATGATTCGAAGAGCAGTTGTCAACAATCTTCCAAAATTTCAAAACAACTAAAATCCAGCAGAACAGCTGTTGACCAATTTTCAAACTATCAAAAGCCCAGCACGAGAAGAGTACTGTATCTGAAAACCTCGAGGATGTTCCTGATTTTATCCTTGTTAAAAAAATTTGGGGAAATTCCGACGACCAATTCGTTTAAAATAAAAAAAGGAAAAGAAGTTCTCGAATGCAAACCGCACTCATGCAAAACTGCAAATCCCGACAATATTTAAATTTTGAACTTTTAGCAGTTTTTTTTGGAAACATTTGCAGTTTTGCATGAGTGCGGTTTGCATTCGAGAACTTTTTTTTTCCTTCTTTTATTTTAAACGAATTGGTCGTCGGAATTTCCCCAATTTTTTTAAATGATGATACAATCAAGGAAAATCATTGAGGTTTCAAGATAGTCTTCTTGTGTTGTATTGTTCTTTGTTTTTGTTCATCGAATTGGACAATCATGCAATCATTTATCAATTCGCTGCAAAGAAAACTAACTCAAACGCAAGCTCCGCAATAATACTCCCACGCCACGCGACACAAAATCAAAACAACCGAAAACTTTTCAAGATTCAAACTTCTTGGCAGCTTCTTAACGTTCAAATTTCGACCACGTGACCGAGCCCCCCGTCCAGAGAGTAACAAAAAAGCACGCATCTGCGCTTACCTTCAACGGGAACAACGTCCAGAGTGATGAGCGTGGAAAAGATGAGCACGACTAGGAAGGACACACCGCCAGGGGTGAGCACCACATCGAGCGAGCACATGGTCAACTCGCAGAAGAGATGTCTTGCAGAGAGACTACGTGAATGCACCGATCATTGACCACTGACCATTGACCGTCACGGCGTCGGGGGGATGCCAACGGTTGATGAAGGAAGGATCAGCGCGAGCTTGCCGCGTCGAGAACGTACTCAGAACTTAAAATTTTTTAAAAAAATCAACCGAGTTCTTTCGGGGGTGGGTCAAGCCCGATGACAAGTTATCGAGTCTCGAGCCCTGCTCAAAAACTGACCACTAAATATAAAGCGGAGTTTAAAAACGCCGACCGAATCCTTGGAGAAAAATACTCTTGTGGGGAAGGGGAGATGTGTACTAATAAGCAGCAGCCAACTCTGAGCCCAACTCTTGGCTGACCATGCAGTAGCAGTAGCGTTGACCAAGGGTGGTCAGCAGCGGGGAGGCAGCGAGTAGCCCGTTCGAGGATCTGGTTGGCTTTGGTCACCGGTCCGGACTGCACGTCCCATATATACGCGCCAGCAACCCAGACACCGCGGAGGATATGGGGGGGTCAGCAGCATCCGGTCTGACCATCTGTGCGGAGTGAAAAGGCTTCGGGAAGTCGCAGCAGCAGCGTCGCCACGCCACACCACCACGCACAACGCACACTTCACCACTAATAAGCGGCGCCCAGTCGAAGCTCAGCTTCTTAACACGGTTTTTTCGGACAAATGTGCTTGCACGACACGAGGCGGAGCCTGTCGGGAAGGGTCCACCTCGGAGGGGAACAACACTCCTCTCCGATCGTGCCTAGCGTTTACCTCTGCATTTCGGGCAGAGGAGCCACCACCTCAGGTACGCACCTGGCTAGCTGCTGCTCCAGCTCCTCAGCTCTTCCAGAACGTCTAGCCGGCTGGACAAATCTTCCGCAAATCTGCATTTTTCAGACAAGTTTCTTTGCACGTTTTCACATACCTGCTGAACAAAGTTGTTGCGAGTTGAGTCGATCTTGGCTTCGCAGCAGCCTGCGAAGATGCTCCGTTGGAAGGAGCTTCGGAGATCTCGACAACTCCATGCCGACTTTGGAGCGTCTCGGGCCGGCGTGGAAATCGACCTTCGACGGGCTTTTCCGGGCTGCTTGAGCGCGAGGTGCAATCTGAGAAAAGAAAACAGAAAATGTTGAATATTTTGAAACGTGACCTACCACCAACTATCCTTGACAGTTATGTTCTGGTTGAAACGTGGCGACAGATTTGTTCTTCGTAAAACATGCTTTACACGTTTCGAACATATGCTTTACACGTTTCGAACATATGCTTTACACGTTTCGAACATATGCTTTACACGTTTCGAACATATACTTTACACGTTTTGAACATATACTTTACACGTTTCGAACATTTTAGTTGCTAGACAGCTTTTAGTACATTTTAGTAGTTTGACACCAAAGAATTTTAGGATTTCAACATTACGGAAATTTAGTCGGAATTAGCGATATAACCTTAAATGATTTTTTTGAACCAGATAAG
The DNA here is from genome assembly GCA_034698745.1 of Megaphyllum sjaelandicum. NCBI lineage: Eukaryota > Metazoa > Arthropoda > Diplopoda > Julida > Julidae > Megaphyllum > Megaphyllum sjaelandicum. The sequence continues at coordinate 1,408 of JAQGBX010000189.1, read as the reverse complement.
AGTGGTGATTTTGAAATGGCATATTTGCTTCTGCCAAAGTGCGATCCGCAAAGCTTCCGTGTATGTTAGAAACGTCAGAAACTCTTAAAAGATATTTAATGATTTCAACGTGTTTTTACGGTTGTTTTTAAAAGATGTTATACATGTTTTAGGCGTTTTAAATATACGTCAAAAACTCTGTAAAAGAAGTTAAATTCAGGAATATTTCAGCATTTCTTGGACTTTAAATATCCGTTTATTTTTTATTTTTTAAACAAGCGAAGACATTTAACTTTGGGATATTTGAACGCCTTTAACATAAAAATTCATGAATCTGCTAATTGCAGTATGTGTTGTGAAACAATTATGCAAAATTATGGAAAAACGTTTCAAGCGCCATTTTTACATTATTTCCATAGTAACACCTGCAATGTTAAATTTTCGATGTAACAATAGTATGACAACATAGGTGAATTTCCTCATTTCTTCATATTTTATTTCCCTCTTCAATTTTTTTAAATAAATGTTTAAATAATTCAAAACTAAACGTTTTTGAAAACGTATTGTTTGTATCGGTTACTACTTTTGAAATTATTGGCACTACAGTCATTAAGCAAATACCTCCAATGTTAAATTAATTTGCATTTCAATAAGCGGACACATTTGTAAAATCTGTTTTCTATCAAGATTAGTTTTTGTTATAGTAAAAACTGCTATAATTAAGCTGCTACAGTATAATTATCCTTAAGAAATGATATCGTTCAATTTATTTCTTAAGCGTAAAAAATAATTCAGATTTCCGATTTCCGATGTCATGTAACGCTGAAACGTTTGAAATAAACACTGTAAATAATCGGATTGAATCATTTTCCTACCCGTTCATGTGATAATGTATCAAAACTTATATTTTTAAAAGTTAATTGTCATTTGCGAACTTGTGATAATGCTAACATCGTAACTTTCATCGGAAGAGCAAACTTACTCTAAATAAATTTCGCCCCATTGATTCATTTGAATGTATTTTTTCGAATTAAGGTCACTAATGACAAATTAATGAAGGTTGTTCAGTAATCGATGTATTCAAAGTTGACACAAAAAGTAAGTGCACAGTAAGCCATCCATGTGAGCTATCTGTGAGGGAAAAACGGCAGGTTGTTAGATTTGCTCTTAAAAATCCAAAAAGGTCTTCATAAATGTTATCAAACACATTGCGCCGAATAAGGGAAGGTTGGGACACAGTAAACCATCAGAGGTATTATAAATTATCCAGACATAAAAGGATCATGGCTGATTTGAAACTCACAAAACATCCTCTATATAGACTTTAGCATGGGGGTGGTAGTGGTATGCTCTTGGGGCTGTATGAAATACAAAGGAGACGGAAATCTGGAATAGGTATGATAGTTTGTAGTGTTCTAACCTTCCCTGA
>JAQGBX010000188.1:0-44364 GCA_034698745.1 Megaphyllum sjaelandicum | reverse complement strand
AATTACCCACGTGATTGGAATAGCCAATGAGCATTGATCTTAACATGACCACTCTCTCTTTAGTTATAGGCTCTCTAATGATTGGGTAAAAGCGGGAGGAGTCGGCATACTGGTCTTTTCGTATACTGTGGTGTATTACGCTTGTACAGTATGTTAAAAGACATTCCAACGTAACTTGTGGGGAATAATTTTACTAGCGGGAAGGCCCGGCTTTTCCCGGGCTGTACTTAAAAAACTCACCAAATACCGTTTGATACGCTGGTAAATCCCAGCGTTTCCCGGTGGGAAAATTAATGAAATCATAAACATTGACCAGAGTAATGGTGTCCTTTTTGAATTACCCCAGAAGTCAAACAAACGTCCTTTTTGAATTATCCCTCAAGTCACACGCACGTCCTTTTTGAATGACCCCCTAAACCACACACACGACCTTGTTTAATGACCCCTAAGTCACGCACACGTCCTTTTCGAATGACCCCTAAACCACACACACGCGCGTCCTTTTTTAAATGACCCCTAAACCACACACACGACCTTTTTGAATGACCCCTAAACCACTCACGACCTTTTTTGAATAACCCATCCCCACAAACACGACCTCACGACCACACGTTTTCTATTTTATATATTAGATAGAAAAGTGTTGATCTACGTGTAAAAATTTAGAAGTTAACAATTTGATTTTCTAACGTTCGTGTACACTATGTCTGAGGAACATGGAGGTTAAGAGATCGTCAATTAAGAGTATGATGAATTTGCTCCGAATAGGAACAAAACAGCCTTCTAGCTACCTCTTGTCCACAATCCATTAAAGTAAGCTTACACCAATGTATTCCATCATTCCTTTATGCACTTTCCGGTAGATTTTGAATTTGATTCTCTGTTTGCTTAATATGGCTGCGAATCGAATTGCATACAGTACATGCACGTTGTTATGATATCAAAATTAGCACTGCTAATTCTACACTGTTTGTGCAGATTGAACCATTAAGTACGTCGGACTTCAAAATTATTCAATTTAACCCTGGCCTTGGCATCTGTTGTTATTCAACTATAGGATGGCAACGAAAAGGTAACCTTAGGAAGGTTACCTCAAGGAATTATTTTTTGCGGCGACGTCGTGATAACATATATAAAAACATCCTTAATTGCAACATCATAAAACAATATACTTTACATGGAAACAAACTTTTTTCGAGTCTCAAACTTCACTCTCGCTTCATATACGAATTATTAGGGAAGCTTTGCGAAATTGCGAATCTTACTTTGGCAGTCACGTATGGAAACGTATGAAAAGGAATGCACTAATTAGTTTGTAAACGGAACATTTTTTTAAAAAAAAATTAGCATGCCGAGTTAATTGCACACGGTCGAGACTTTACGACTGCTTAAGTGCGAGTCGCAAAGCTTCTATCTGAGCACCCCTATTACTTCGTAATAGACTTTCAGAGTTGGCACAATCTGTTGATTATATTTACAACTATTCAAAAGCTATTCAAAAAACCATTGTGAACCTTTCGATATTCAACAATAAATGCCGTTGTTGCGACAACCAATTACGGTTGCTTCTGATCGATCGCTCGTTCATGTATCATGATTGTGCAAAAATTGCCGTTGTTTTGAGTGATACCGTTAGCTATCCTGCCGCCTTTGAGGCACTTTATGGTTACCGTCAGCAGCTCTGTTGTTTAATGCTGAGTAAGATTATCACGACTCATGCACTCGTAATGTTTATTTATTAAAAACCTCGATTAACTGGAAAGACGCGTCCTTGCAAAGGGACATATTAAGGAAAATCACAATTTATTCATTGGCAGTTGAGGTCAAAAGAGCATAAGAACTTGGCGATGCTTGCTTTCTCGGGAATATGAACACGTGCCCATCAATTAAAGTAAGCTACTCACTTGACCCCTCATGTTGTTTGTTCGATGTAAAGTTCAGGGATGCTCATTAATTTTGGTGGAAAAGTCCACGGATGCAGGTGTTTTATCTATCAGAAGTGGTTCTTAAGTGATGGAAGTGTCATACACGTACAGTATCTAGGTTCAGACTCGTATTTTGGTCGAATCCAGTTAGGACGTCATGCATCATACGATTCGGTACAGTGTGTCTCATATAAACATAGCAGAAGAATTAACAATTCAAACTAGAAGTATTTTATTTTCGATCTGTTTTTATTCCCTCTATTAATCTATAACTTGATAATTTCAGGAGTTGGGCTAATTTGACTTATTGACTGTTTTGGATATACTGTACGTGTAATCTAACTTGCTTTCTTAGTTTCGTCACTTACAATGTTCAAATTTCGGGTAAAAGACCTACAAAATGATATGCATGGATTAACATAGGGGAATCTGTATGAAATATTGGTGGTTGTACGATTGTCAAGGTAGTTAGTGAGATAAAAAATTTCACCGAGGCAGCACCATCAGTAGCCTAACTGCGTCATTTTGACCCACGAGATTTCGCAGCACCTGAGCACTAGTTGGTCTCATTCTGTTCCATTTTCCAAAATTAGGAAAAATATCAGCGAAGCTCCCGGTGGTTAGCTTTGGAAAATCGTAACGTGTCGGGTGTTTGATTATTGAATCTTATTCTAAATAACGTTTATTAAAACAATTTACTCTCAACAATCCCTATTGAGAAATTGGTCCGCACTTGAGATACTTACGAAGGAGAACCATTAATAATATTAAGTATTATTAAGTTAATAAATTAATTGATATTTGATAATTGACAGTAAGATTATGATGCGACCAAGCTGCAGGTTACGCAAACATCGATGTTCGCGTAGCTCGATTTAGACGTTCAGTGATGCAACCGATCGATGATCGAGAGTAAAAAGATGTGACGCAATATCATCCAATCTATACGACGATTTACGGAATATAGTAGGCCTAATGCATATGAAAATGCTCAGTCGACGCAAGGACGGAGGTTGCCTCTTGTCTGCTGTCATATGAGTTCCTCTTGTTTGCAGCAGTACCAGTTTGAAGCGGTTGGAACCGGTCGAATCCGCTTTATAGCAACAACCAACACTTTTTTTTCTCCGTTTCTCCAGGCTATATATAATTCCTAGAAATCGACGAGAAATTGAACTCGTTTTCACCCACCAACCAACTAACCGTTCGTTCAGGAAAACTCGGTCTCTGGCGGAGGATTACAATTTACATTTCTTACGAATTCAGGAATATTCAAAGTAGGGATTTCGGAGAATTTTCAGTTCGTGGACACTAACCTACAGTATGAAAGAGTAATTTAAGTTTTTTTAAAGGATTTTTAAAACTAAAATGAGCCAATTTTTAGAAGGAACCAGACCTTATGTCGTGTTACGAAAAATAAATAAACTATTAAATAAACTAAGCACAATTGAACTAAAACGAAAATGATTTTCACGAATTAATTTAAAAAGCTATTCCAAAAGTTTATAAATCGACTTTGTTCGTATAAAAATGAGATATTAAATTGGTCATGTTTCAGTTTGTCATCGTATACATGTATACAGGTAGTAGACATGCATGCACCACGAAACTAAACGAACACATTTAATTAACGCGTTCTTCAAGCGTTCTTTTAAAACCTTCATCAATGGCAACCAGTGCTTAGGTAATCCTCAAAGTCTCATGACTTCTACATGGAAATGAGTTTAATGAATGATCAGCTATGGTAAACTTGTATCGCTGAATTCTTTCGAATTCTCCCACGCATTTTATTTTATGTCAACGGATATTTATATTCTCGCAAGCTGACATTTGATTAATCACATTCAGATCCTTTTACAACCGCTGTTGGAAAAACTGCTTAACCGGTTTGAACTGGTTCTTCGAGCAATCAGTTTTGTCACGCAGGCCTAATTTTACACGCACGGTGTTCAGTGAACTTAATTCATATTTCTATTGTGTTCTTTAAATAAGAGGTTATTGGTGCCCAACGGAGTTTTAGCCTTAGTCTCCCACTTTCTTCTGACGAAGCAAAATTTTAACAAAAAAATGGTTGTAGGGTACGAGCAAAAACTGCCATTCGTCCTCTATACGTGCCCTGCTGTCACTCTTGACACGGTTGTCTAGCTTGCTCAACCCGTTTTACGTGTAACTCACTGATATTGTTGCGTCAGATCCCATGCCTGAATTTCATTTCGGATAGCCAAAAGGACAGACAACTTGTCTATCCTTTACATACCTAAAAATATTTTCTCGTTTTGGCAACTCTTACAGGTATTTTTGGATTCAGGAAGCATGCGTTTCGTCAAAAACAAAAAAAAGAAGCAGCTTGAACACGAACAGTCAACATAATCTGAAATTAACAGTTTGAGAAACTTCAATAATAGTTTTAGCCCATTTTTGATTAAATGGTGGGAGCACGTGACGACACCCTGTACAAATCCTTGGCTGTGGGGGAACCGCCCCTGAAAACAGGCAATCTCGCATGATGGCGTTGCTGTGCAGAGAAGCTTAGGCGATGATGTAATCAATATTTTTTTAGCTCTACATTCACAACGCTAACCGATTTTTATGTTTCCCCAAACGAATGTTTCTGTACTGTGATGTAATGCAGTTTTATCCGGTTTGGTAAACTAATTAATCGGTATGCATTTATATGGTATTTATTCATATGGAATTCAATTAAGAAAACTTGCTTCGAAGTTAGCAGGTAGGCTACATTTGGAAATTATTAATGCAGGATTATTTTGTAATTTTATTACTAAATTTCATTTTACAGTTTGTAAAGACTTTTAGAAATTTTGTTGTAAACGTTGAATTAGTGGGAGAACGTATAGAAGTATTTATAGTCGCCATTTTCTATTATTTGCGTCCTTTGTGAAGGGGGTCTCTTAGTTTATTAATGGCAGGTCCGGATATGAACCGTCAGAATTGAGAATGCCTAAATAGTTAATTAACGAGCAGCTTGTGAAATAAAATTGTTTTAAAGGTCGTTGTATCGATGGATTCGAGGAAGTGCTACTTTAATGCTTAAAGCCAAGTTTTTCCATATGAAAACATCCGTGACCTCAAGTTTCCAGGAAATGAATAAACAGCTCAGCTGTCAAGCCTTGTCAACATCAGATTTCTACGCGGAAAAAGCTCTTGTTTATCATATGAACCATGAATTAACAAGTTTATCCTTCACGCGAGTATTCTTTTAATTTGAATGCGGAATAAGGCAGTGGTAGAAATTAAAAAAAGAACTCGTGAGCCTTGAATGTGTCGGGCCAGCAGTGTGTGGAGTCATTTCTGCCAAGCGTAAGTGTGAATCAGCTGATCGGGTTTAAACTGTTAACCTTGTAAGGCCTGCCAGATGAGCAATAATGTGATTAGGCCTACTGCTTATTAGACAGCAGGCTACACGGGCATATCAATATTTTGGCGTTAGCTCGGTTGTGAAAGAAACAGCGTGTGGTTACTGGAAAAAGGTATAGAATTTCGCCATAAAAAACATGTTTTAAGAGGACTTACCACGTTAGAAGAGCAGTCAGTTTTGGTTTGAAATCGTGGCCAGCATCACTCCGCAAACGCCATCCTCGCTGCAGGATGATATCGAAGCAAGAGCAGCAGCAGCTGGAGAGCTCTTTCCGGCATAAAATGGCTTCCCTCGACGCATGCGCAGTGGAGGCATCATCTCAACATCTGGCATAATTTCAGTTTTCCGCGATATAAAGGGAAGATGGAGAAATACCATGTGATCGACACGCCATTATATTTCGCCAATTATCAAGCGTTTTCCAGCGCTGCATGTACTAAGTTTTAATAACGTGACTAAACAATGTCGTGTGGCAATCGCGGCAGACTTTTCCCCCTGGTGGCAATGTGCCAGCCTAATTTAGTATTTCGTTGAGCGACGTACAGACGCATTGGCTACTTGTATCGGCAAGTGGTGGGCTTATTGATTGCCACCGTGCAAAATGGTTCGTGCGACTAAGAAAAAAAATGCTAGAAAAAGTCATTGACCAAGGGGGCATTAATATCTTGGCGAGTATTTTCGGATTAGACAAAGTCAACGAATTTCTTGAATGTTTCATTCATTGTTCGTCGATGTGCGTTAGAAGAATGAAACATTTTTAATAAATGTGTAACATATTTTGTATCATATTTTACAGGTATATTTAAATTCATCCTAGACTTGATTGCTATCGAGTCTTTCTTTCACAGTATTTAAATAATTAAGGGATATTCCAAAATTTATAATTGATAAGATATGTTAATTTGAGTGTCAAAAATGAAACAATTTATTTAGAAATTATCTAGAGAGAATATTATGAATACTTGTAGATTAATATGCAACTTAAAATATACTGTAAGGAACATCTAAGAGGTTATTGATGAATGCTGAAGTTCCTTTAGTAACCAATTTTCAAGGGATTTTAATCCTGGAATATATAGGAAGGGGCTGCAGTTAACGACCCGGAATATGTAATAAAATCCTCCTTTGTCATTTATATTTTATAACTTTTGACAATCCGATGTCTGAAGTATTGCTAATTAGACCAGGCATCAATGTCTTGGTGGCTAACACTTTAAATATTTAAAATTTAATTTTTGAAGGAATAGCTTGTCTATTTTAAGTGCATTATGCCTACAAATAAATTATTTTTATTGCATAAAATTAACGTTATTGTAACACAGTCGAGTGACTTAGTATAAGATTATTCCCAATGTTTTAAAATACATGTACCGCATTTTTTTTCTTGATGAAGGTTAAACTGGATAATGGTTTGGCGGTCTGATGTTAAAATGTCACTGCACTGCCATCGTGATTTTCTTCTAAAATTGTATACATGGCTTGGTACATACTGCTTGTATATTATTTACTGCTGAAGTGTCGTTGTCATTTAAAAGTTGTTCATGTGGCCACTTATACTTAATCACGTTCTCGAAAAATCGACAATTGTTCATCAAATTTCCAACATGACAAGCTTTCAACTTGTGCAGAGTTTGATAATTATCTCGTTTCAAGGCCTCAATAGCCAGCCTTGTAATAATATAGACTATAATTAGAAATACGAATTTATTTATAGCAGTTGGCAAGTACATATAGATTGTATTAAAGTATTACTCGGCCTTAGTAATACGCTTTGAAGTACATATATTTTAATGTTCACGTTTTTGGTTGAAGTGAGTCTGTTAAGGTACCGGTACTCAAGTTGTATACCTTCGATGTAAAATTGTACACAGGCGGTTCCCGAAAAAATTCAAACTTTGTGTTTTCTCCAACACTGCATGTTGATTTGTCAAAAATTAAAAATCGTACACTTTTAAAAAAAAAATTATAATACATGTCATTAAAAGCGAATATGAAACCACTTCTGCCACTTAGTGGCTAGATCGCTAACTAATCAAATCGCGTGATAATTATTCATTTTTTAAAATGAAAGTGGATTTTTGATTTATGACAAGAAACGGATGCAGTACTGCGAAAACCGCAGATTTCGAGACAATTTTATATCTATATGGCTGATTTTTATATATATTTCTGGAACTGTCTATGTACATTTTTATATTGGGATGTTCAACTAGGGAACCGCATTAAGGGATCATATTTCAAACTGTCTTCAAAACTTCAGTTTATCGCTGATTCTTTAGGGGTTCGTGTTTTCATTCCGGGCTTTTAAGAAATCATATTTGTGAACCACTATCGCTAACATTTCTTTTAGTAAGGTCATGGGACAGACTATTTTTCGCATAATCCCCACATTTTCCCCGTGAGTACACCAAGGTATATCCATCATAGAATAAAAAATCCGTGTCAAGTACTTGTGTGAAGCCAGGATGTGCTTGGCCGTCAAATTTACCGGTCATCCTGAAGAACTTGTCCTACCATTATCAACGGTAGTGCACCAATCTCAGACCTGTTTTCATGACACAGCATTTGGCACCGTACATGTACATCTCAACACCTTGGCAATAATTTTATTGACAGAAATTTGATCACACTTCGCAGCTCAATGTTTGACCTTGTATTAGCCAGTCCAGCCAGCGGGTACAGTATGACCGACTGAGGCACGATCCAGTGTTTGTGAGAGGAAAAATAGTGGTCTATATGCTTGGATTATAGACAGGAAATTTGAATACCATGTGGAAAATTACACACGTGAGAGATATTGCTTCCTTACTTCTTGAAAAGCCCTCGTATTTGGCCACCACATTTTTCATCTAACCATTGACTAAAAGGACGTGTCGTCGGGTAACTGTCGCAATTAGAAGAATATTAAGTCACGTGACATCGGCATACTGACGAAATCGACATAACGTCCATTGAGGATGTTTAAATTTTGTCTCCAACTAAGGATTTTATGGATCTCCCTAGTGACATTGCCTCTGCAGCTATCGCTTTTAACGCGAGCGTTGTTATCGGAATAAGTTGTCTATTCAAAATAATCAATCCCACGCTGCTTTATAAGCAGGTGCAAAATTCCCGCAGATTTTAAAAACCGGTTATCTAAATAGATGCGTATATACTGTAGTGCAAACTTTGTACTCATTTTTATTCGATGTTTTGTACCCTGAATTTGACAGAATATCTGTTTATTAATTCAACGACGAAACACTTCAAATATCAGGCGCTTGGATACTTTTGTTTCTACCGTTTGATCGACAGTGACGAGAAACGATGATTTCGAAAGTCCATATAAAAAATGCACACAGGTAGACTGCTCCTATCACATAAAAACACATATTATAGTTTTTCGTGGCATCTCGGATGGCCCCTGTAAGCGTAAGGGAAAATGTTCATTAACGTCCCATAGAATTTAATGGAACTATGACGGTTTTAAAACTGTATGCAAGGTTTAAATGCACTTGCCTAATATTAGACCAGATGGTAGGGAGAAAATGCCTTGCACAACCTGCGAAAATGCCAGGGATGATGCCATTCTTTTTGTTCCAACTGCTTCCACGTTTAGCACAGAAATTAACCCTGTCATACTGCCAGCGGATACACCCAGAGTAACACACAGAGTTAACATGATGGGATAGGATTCAGGTAAAGTTAAGGCTGAAATAAAAACATGAATACAATTCAAAATGTGGTTACTCGTAAGTGAATAAAAAACAATGAAAGAAATTTGACAATTTTACTAACTTTCTGTACAAAGGGTGAAAATATTTTTTTTTTGAAGATTTGAGATTCTATCTATCTAGCTTCATCAAAAAAGATAAAATATAAACTGGTCCAGTTCAAAATAATAATGCGCGTTATATTCTTTAAGAATCGTGGCATGACGGATTTAGGTATAAATGAAGATTTACAAAAAACAGTTTACGTGTCACTGCATGATAGAATTAATTGCTTTCGATGTTTTTTGGCAACTTACCCACTACTATAATGGAGCTAACCACTGCCCCAGTCATATAGGTGTATTTTGCGCGGATAAATCCCAAATCTTTCAACCAGGGAGCTACTAAGCGTCCAAAAATTTCTCCAATTCCCACCGAGGACAGTAGCCAAGCAGCCTGCGTCGAATTTAGGCCTTTGTCTTGGCCGAGGGACGGCAAGAACACAAAGGCGTTATTGGTGGCGAAGCTGTTGCAAATACCGCAACAAGCCACCACGTAAAATTGAAATTCTCTGAAGATGGTGTAATCCAATTGCTTGGCAAGGTGGCGACTGCGCCTTCCAAAACAGCACACCTTGTTTTTGCGCTCCTCTTTGTGATCCTCATCCTCGATCGGAGGAATGTCCAGCGTGCTTTCCATGTTGGCTAAGGACATGGCCGACATGTTGCGATGACCACCGAACATCTTTGACGTTTTGTGGCCGGGGACAGTTTTAAGTTTCTCGAACTTCCTGTCGTTGGTATGGATCAGGGAAGCTTCTGAACTCTTTTCGCCCATTTTGGCTGAAACGCTGCTGTCGATGCTACTTTGTTCATCGTTTTTGACCAGGCCCGAGGTATCGTCTTCACAATCGTCATTGACCGAATTTTTATTAAAATCACGACTTTGACAACTTTCCTTTCGGCGCTCGTCGATGCATTCTGGCCCCGGTACGTGAATTTTGTGCCATTCCGGCGGTTGAAATAATGCAGATGCCACGCAAATGTGGGCTAGCAAAGCCCCCCAAATCAGGGTGGTGCCACGATACCCGTATTCGTTAATTAGGCTTTGGACTATTATTGGGAATATTAGGCGACAAATGGCCGAGCCCGAATAATGGGCCCCTGTAGCCAAACCGCGGCGCTTGTTAAAGTACTGATTGACCACGAATATACTTGATCTGGCCGAAAATCCGAAACCTAAACCTGAAAAGAAATGGAATACGAAATCGGTAAAAAAAGGTGCGAAAACTATGGGTCTGCGATTGATGATAATTTTCAGATTTTAATTTAACAATTGCTTAGAATTTATAATAAACGTATTTCGATTTGTTAAATAAATTTAGTGATTAAAGATCAATTATGGAAAAAAAAGGGAAATTTCTCAACACGGGTTTCGTAAGGGTTGCGCCTTGTACTTCCTGCATGGGCAATCTCGCATAACACAGCTGCTACCAGTGTTTGCCAGTGCGCTCATTTTATGCAGCCCAGAATTCGCACGGGTTGGTTAATTTTAGTGGCATCATAGTTATTAATTTATACATATATGGAACTTTTCTGAAGACTTACCTCCCATGATTCCAATGGTTATGTACATGAATTCGATGCGATAGACAAATCGTGTGAGGCACATCCCGATGGAAATCAATAGTCCTCCAACAAAGGCCACTTTTCGAAATGAGTATGCAAATGAAAGCATAGCAGTAACAGGTGCTGTAAGAAAAGCAATTTACGTGGAATATTGTTTGAAGAAATTAAAAATGAAACGAGTCCCATTCGAAATTCGTAAAAGTAAAATAATTACAAGAAAGATAGTTGAGAGCCTGTGCCAGTGATGCTATCCAGGCTGTACTAGCGACGGAAGCGGTCATTTCTTCACTGACTATAGGCAGAATGAGTCCGAAGCAGCCAACGATGGATGGGGCGCACGAACTTATGGTCACTGCACCCACTAAAACTACCCACCCCCATCCGCCATCGGCGACTACCAATTTGCAGGATTCATGGCCCTCCTTCGCTATGCCTTTTCTTCCGAGATTTCGAGTCATTGCAATTGTATGGCTAAAATTTGACCATCACTTAATGTTTCCTGAAAGTGTAAAGTTTTAATGAAATTTCACGTGATATTTCACCTAAGATTTCACCTAAGATACCCTGTACATGTAAAATAGATAATTTCAAGACTTCAACTTAAGAGGTAGCGATAATGCACCACTTTATTGTTCAAAACGTTTATTTTAATGAATGCATGTTTGTTTCGTTGTTTATTTCTACGTGTAGGCTTATATGAATTTTTGGAATATGTAAATGGAAATTTTTTTTGGAAATCGAACAGACTAAGAAAGCTAATAATTTGTTCATGCGATGGCCCTGGATATAAAATTGACGCTTTAAACGGTTTTCAGCATGGCATTGCCAGCCAGGGAACCCAGCTCATAGATCCAATTCCATTTTAATCTTGTTTTTTCAGTGGCTTGTTTCCTGTAAACAATTTCTTGTACGATGTAGAAACCTTAGTACAGTGCAACCTTGGTTTGATGTTAATTTCCTTTAGTCTTGTTTCTATGCTGGTGGCGCTCAAAGCGAAATGTTAGCATTCAGCGTCGATTGAAATTTTATTTTTTTCTTCATTTCTCTAGAAGTAATCCGTTCAAGGTTTTGGTCGCCAAATACGTATTGTTTTGGTTTCTTATTTGGAATACTGTTTATACGTACACTATACATGTATGTGGTTTTCCTCTTGGCAACCTTGTTTCCATTTTGCAATATTTTTTGAGGAAAACATTTTACCCTCCAGTCTAATTGAATGGTAATTTCCTTAATGTGACCCAAGAATAATTCAGAAATGTCAATTTGGCAATTAATATGCTAGACTGTAAAATACTTTTTTATAATTTTCTGCGAAACTTTTTTTTTAAATCTTAAGCATCCACGTTAAGAGGTCGTTATACAAGTGTAGGAATCGTTTAATTGGGCTATTTAACGTTGTTTTAGATTGAAATAAATACATGCTTATGCTGCCGTAAATATATCAACACTTAATCATAGGTTTTGCAACTTTCATTAGATAAACCAGTGTCGAGTTTTAACAGATTGAATTAATGCACTCTTTCGTTTCAAAATGTGTATAGCAAACTTCTTCTTCCTTTAGATTTAGTTAATGATAATACGGATAATTATTTCGTATTTAAAGTCGCTTTTGAATATTAATGTAAGAATTTCTCTATACAATTTAAAAATGATATAGCAGGCACTTTATGCAATTTTGAACCTAAACTTTCGTATATACTGAACCCAAATTTCGAATTTTTATATATATTCCGAATTACTTTATATACTGTACTTGTAAACGCTCCCTGAACATTACGTCCTTGGAAATCCACGTGGCCAACTGATGTAGGTTGACATCCTATTAACGCTCAAGTGTGCGCCTGATGTTTTCGCTTAAATTGAATTATTTTTTCCGTTTACACTAGATATTTGAATTACACCTGCCGTGAGATAAAATTCAAATGCTGCGAGTTTACCAGCAATTTTCAATTCAGTTATCAGCGTGGCCTTATAAGCCTATGAGAGAGCTCAACAAACGCCTTCTGTCTTATTGATAAGAGCGTTATATGCCTGTGAAATTAGCTTATATTTATTATTCAATAAAAGCAATATTCCCCGACCATCTTTACTTTACACACATTCCTTCACCATCTCCTCTAAGCTATCCTCAACTTCGCGTCTTTACTTTTTTAAAATATGCAAACCACGTCATGCCTGCAACAATTTTTCCATTTGTCTAAAGAAGAAAGTGTTTATTATTAATGAGAAAACTTCGATAAATATTACATAAATATCGATTTATTCTTCAATCGAACCATCGTATTATCCTACCAATTTCGAGGTAATTCGAGGCGCGGAGAATTGTAAATGTTTTTATTTTAAATTATCAAATATCTTTAAGAATCACTGAAATGTGTAAAAAGTAAGCTTTCGAGCGAACATATTTCGCCTGTCCTGCTGATGGAACATTGTAAATGTGTCTTACCTGTTATATTGGGGACTGTTTCTGCAGTGATGTTTTTAGCTGAATTGAATAGTTAATGTGGTGGAAAAGTGCAGCGTTCAGATTGATGACAGTGAAACTTGATATCGTTGTTATATCGGTTGCAGCGATTTTTTGGTCGGTGATATTTGTGGATTGAAAGCGTGTAGTGACCGATCGAGTGGATGTTTTTCCGTCAAAAGCATTCAAAGGATAAATGCAGCTTTTGGCCTGCTCCACGTTTGAAGCTAGTGCATTGTTAATCTTAGATCTTATTGGTCGTGATTAAGAGCTAGCAACTGTTTTCCTGATCATGTGAGCAAAATGCTGTTTATCATCAACACTATAGATTGGCAGCGGTACGACTCGCGTTGTATTTGGCCCGCGAAATCATGCTGCCTTTGAAAATGGAGCCATACATGTTTTCAATTATCTTTCTAGAATGCACTTCACTAACAATAGTACGACAGCAAATGAAATTACTGTAGATCTTTGAAATGCTTACGGTCATTAGCCTGATTTATTTTAAGAAAAAAAAGCACTTGGTTATACTGTATATTCGCAATGAAAACACAATAGGTTAGGTCTAAATATACATAATGTATTTGCATGATCGCATCGGTACTATATTTTTAATAACGCATTGCAATAATTATATTATTAATCATGTTTACAAATTAAAATTGGACTAGATATCTATATTAATTGAGCTTACATGTACAATCTGTATTTATATATATATATATATACATTGAAGATGTGTAATTGGGTGGCTTAGTGGGCAAAAGTTTTTTAATGAAGCGCCTGTGCTGAAGTGGTATGGGGTCGGCGGAGCGCTGCGGTCATGATTCGTTCATTAGGCCTGCTTCGTCGATATCGGTAAGTACAGCCCGGGCAAAGCCGGGCCTTCCAGCTAGTTTAGTATATGATTAAGAACATTGGCTTTGACCACGGTATACGAAAGAACAGGTTGGTGACTCCGCCTACTTTTACCTGACGATGAGTTCGCAGCGCCACTAAGTGTCAGTGATTTAGACATCCTATCGATAATCGTATATATATCGATCGTATATCGTATCGAGCGATAGTCTGGTTGCTATATCCTGAGCCAATGGGTACTATTGTGTTACCCTGTGGGTATCTGAATGAAACGAAATATACGTAATATGATCGTATTGCATCGCGTTTTTTCCCCACCACGCTCTTAATTGTGGCGCGTTTCAGTCTTTATCGCCATTTGAACATCAAAGGTGCCGACACTGAGTGACCATATAATGGTCTTTTGTTGACCAAGTAAGGACAATAGCTCGCGTTTTGAAAGATTAATAAAGTTGTTCAACGAAATTTTGTCTATAATTGACGTATACATTCGATCAATGAATTAAGGCGTTAACATGAATCATTCGTTTTTTTTTATTCGCAGCGCCTCATGTAATTAGCGTTTAATTTCTTGTTAAATTTCATAATTTTAGCACGTACATGTATATGAAAACTTAATACTTATTCCAAATTGGTAGCATTTTCCTAAATTTCGAACGTTTACCAAAGTTTCGTACTTTTTCTTAAATTTTGTATCTATCCAAAAAAACATTGCAGACTTAACCGGTTGCAGTCTGTCCATTAATGGTCAACTCCCGCACACACACGGATGTAAAAATTAGAAAATGGTCTGAGCAAATAAACCACGTGTTTTAACTTGTGATTCGCAAAGAAAATAGCTTATTTGACTTAATTACAAAATTCTTACCTTACATGATAGATCTAGTAGTTCTTCCAAACATGTACAATTATATTTCCATTATAACGTTAGTCATAACGTTTTACCGCAGTTATGGCTTGAGTTAAAAGCCATCGGCATTAGTACAATTAAGTCATGTACTGTTCGAGCGTGTTATGTGAATATGCACATTGCAAAAATAAATTATAGATGATCTGGTGTAGCCTATCTTTAACATGTTTTTTCTTCAGTAAGACTTGTAAATAAAAGACGTATCGACGAGATTCTGCATTGCGTTTTTTATGTTCATGATCTTTTATGATCATCCAATGTAAAATATTCATGAGCTCCTTTAACACAAATAAAATGCAAGGTTGCATCACATTTCACCATAAACCTTGCATTGGATATAGACCTTATTTGCGAAAACATGTTTATATAAATCACACTAAATTAACTAGCTAGCATTAGCCTACTGTACATAGAAAATGTTTTATTTTTCTGAAAAAGCCGCAGTTGTTATAGTAAGATCGGTTGCTTTCAACGTTTTGCAGCAGCGAAATCAAAGGCAAACCTTAGTTCTATATGTTGTTATGCTTTCAAGTACGGAAATTAAAACGCTGGAAGGCTAAATAAATTGTTTGCATGAGTAATATATGTACAAGAAAATAACAAGAAATACTGAACAATGATCGTCCTTTATAGAGGTTATGGAAAAGAAAGTGGGAAAAATATCCGTGCAAATGTCCATCGCTAATTTTAATATGTATCTATTTAATACGGCTGAGAAAAGGGACATTTAAAAATATGTATTCATTGCATATTTTTTAAGATGATGAGAGAAAAGTCAGGGATGGCTGAAACTGAATGTATTTTTCGAACAATTACTAAATTTGTTATAAAATCGCGTACATTGTTCGTCGGGCATTTTGAGCATTCTAAATTTGGAATATAAATTGATTCTACATATTGAATGTCCCCCGTATTAAGATCGGTAGTGTTTCATGCATATTTCAATTAAGATTCACTCTATACTTTCTCCATATGTAGAGATTGTAAAGTTTGTTTATATTTGTGACGTTTTTACAATAATGCTCTTATTGCAAACACTCCCTAAGCCAACTTTCAAGTACAGTATATGTATTATACAATCATAATACATGTAAATGTATCTTGACCAGATGCAGAAACGAAACTTAATTTGTGCAGTAACGTTGTCAATGTATGGCCATCTACAGTACATGTATATACCGTAGAAGCATGTCTTCATAATAGACGTTATTCATTCTTTCAAATGGCTGAAGTGGTAACAATTTTGTGCGAGACGTTTTTAGTCGTCCCAGCCAATATTTTATTTCTAAGTCTACGCTTCGGTTATCAACCTTTCATCAGGAGCTTCATACTCGCAATAATTGATGCAAAAACACTAAATAAGCACAATCAAGCAACATTATTAATTATAACTAATAAGCAAGTGCAACTCATATTGGTAAAGTAATTACTTAATATAGAGCTGGATGAAGCTGTTGCCAAAAATGTGCAGTTAAAAACAAAATATTGGCTGTGACAACTAAAAACGACTCGTAAAAAACTGTAGATGTATGGTCAGTTTACTGCGAATACAAAAATGAGGTGAATTTGATTGCTTACTTCGGTTTCTATTGCTATTAGCGCCTAACTACTCCACTTTCTTGTTGCGCCGGTTTCGCTTTCGGTGCGCACCATCGCAGATAGCAGTACCTCGTCCCCCACATGCCAATGGCGGCTAATTGTAAAGTTGTGATTAGCACGTAGCAAATTGAAAAATTACCGAATAAATCTCGGACAAAGCCTAGAAACAATTAAATTAGTTCTCTTTTAATATTCTTTAAAAATTATTCAATGCAATAACTCTTAATGTACTTTATTTACCGACAAGAGGACCTCCAAAGAGAGCGAACCAGCCTTGAATGAAGCAAGTAAGTCCCAGCGATGAAGAATATCTTTTCACTCCGACAGAGGTCATCATGACTCCAATACTCATGACCACTGTACCGCCGGTGACAAATCCTGACAGAACTGTGAATATCATAAATGGTATGAATCCAGAAACGAGAGCTTGACCTATTAAGATGATTGGAAACGATACATTTTTAGGTAAAATTGAATGCGTTCCATTTTTGTCAGAATAATTTCTGCTCGAGATATGAAAATGTACCTAGTATGAAAGCTCCTACCATGCCGCAAACGAGCATGTAGAAGAGTAGAAGGTTTATTTTGATGAATTTCTGAATAAATGGAAAACTCAATCTTCCCAAGATTTCTGCTCCAGCTTTTGCTGCGTAAATAAGTGACGATTGGATGGCAGGAATCCCTTTCTCATAGGCGAGTGGTATCAGGAATGCGGTGCTGTACATCAACGTTAAGTAGGACAAAATGCTGTT
The DNA here is from genome assembly GCA_034698745.1 of Megaphyllum sjaelandicum. NCBI lineage: Eukaryota > Metazoa > Arthropoda > Diplopoda > Julida > Julidae > Megaphyllum > Megaphyllum sjaelandicum. The sequence goes on along the minus strand of JAQGBX010000188.1, from coordinate 27,163 downwards.
GGCACAAACGATGTAAAATATTGGTTCCTTTAATAGCGTTATGTCCAAGGAATTTTTTAGCAATTTTTTTATTTTTTCTGCTTTATTGACGGGCTTTTCTGGCTCTTTTGGCACTGAAGTCACCGCTGTTCCGTTGCTCGCCCTAGGTCGACAAGCCACTTTTAAGTTGTTTATAGAATCTCGACTAGAACACTGGTATAGAGGATTTAATATTAGTCCGTTGGAGTCGTCATCGCATTCATTCACATTGTTATATAGCGTCTTTGCTAGAAGAGTTTCTTGTTCTTCGATGTTTCTCGCCCCGTCGGATGCAGATGGACCTTTGATGGCCATTGGTTTCATCTCAATGTAACCATCCTTAAAGCTGCTATCTGGCAGACTGACGTAATGATTGCCTTTTCTGGTTTCTTCCGCAGCTTTAATTGTGTCAGACGGTTGTCCTTGACTATCACTCGTTTCCTTCTTGGCTTCATATTTTTGTTTCTGTCTGTCTGGTGTTGTTTCCACTGATTTCTCTGGTACAAGATACCGCTGGACTGGTTGAAAGAGCGCTGTTCCCACTAGCATATTCAAACAGATTCCTCCGAGTAGTAGATATGTACTTGAATATCCGTATTCTTCTTTGATCTTCACGCATACTGGAGTAAAAACAACTCTTCCGATAGAAAATCCAGCAAATATAATGCCCGAGAAGATTGAATACCTTTTTACGAAAAATTGACTGCCTACAACGATGCTGGGTATTCTGACAAGAGCCATCCCAAATCCTAATTCAGGATAAGTATATGAAATAAATTAGTAACATACAGTATATGTTATGTTGTGGGAATTTTTGATTTTTCATTCATTTTTTTTAAAATGATGATGATCCGCAAATATCTTTCGTAGACGTTTAATGGTAATGCGGATGATGGAAGCATCTGCTTTCCTTTTATTTCTTTGGAAACTGCGTGGTTTATTGAGATGCCCGTTTGTTGGATTGCTCAACATAAAATTTACATCATTATTCTCGTGACAATTAAATTAATATTGAATATGACATTGAATATGTCATTGAATATGATCAATTCTTTCTTTATAAGAATTCCGATGTAATCTTTAAGCATATCCCGAGTCTTATCCATTTTAAATATTTAGAAAAAAGTAACAATTTGAGCATTGGTCAATTTAAAATTGTACGTACCGTACTTAACCAGCAACTGTTAGAATAAATTTGCAAAAGGCACTAAATCTTAAATAAACCTATTTAATAAATTCCCATATACGTTATTTCTGTAACTTTATACATAGTTTGTTATGAGATAGTTTCGAAAAATATCCAAGAGATGTTGTAACATTTATTGTATCTTTTTAGTAAACATTTGCTGCAATGCACCGGCCTTTAAATTTGTCACTAAAACTTGAAACTACAGTAGAATCCACTTATAACAATGCCGAATAGAACGATAGATCGGATATTATGATGTAAAAAGCAAAGGAAGTTTGGTTTCCCATAGGAGTACATGTAAAATTTTCCGGGTATTGCGATGCTGGTTATAACAATAATCTTGCATTTGGCGATGGGGATTTAGGTACGTATGTTCAGTGCTAAATGGGATCGATCATAACGATGAAGGGGGATGTGAAGAAGTTCCCCACGCTTGGAGTCTCTGATCACGTGATTTTTACGGACATTACGGACCATTTTTCACCAAATTAAACTGTTTGTTAACATTTTTATGTACATTTAACATTTGAACGTTAATAATATGTTACATCATTAAAATTTCATGCATATACATGTACTACATGTATGTATAGAATGTACATACTTATTATTTTTTAAATTCGGGTTTAATGATTTCCGAATATAACGGTCAAATTCTGTCGGTCCCTTGAAGATCGCTATAAAAGGATTCTTCTGTATCTTGGTTTTCTTTTGATTGTTGGTGGGCCAGCAGCAAAGGATAAAAAAGTGTAAGAATTCCGCAATAATTATTTGAAATGCTAGGCTGTCAGTCTTCATTGAAAATATCTACTTGTTAGTGTTTCGGTTTATAGTTGCCTACAAAACCATTGCTTAATTTCTGGATTTCTGAATGATATTTGTTTTTAACGCGGTATTTCAAATGCAGCATAAATACAAGTATACCAATATTCAGAAATCTAATCTGAACTTGCCTGTTATAAATCCGAAAGTTATATATAAGCCTATCATACTTCCAATGGAAAAATAACTCAGCAGTAGCCCCGTGACGACAATGACACTACCCGCCATCGCAGTTTGTCTGCACGAAAATATGTTGATGGACATCGTGCAAAGTGGTGCTAAAACGAGATAATAAAATTCTTATCAAACAAATGGAAATTGCTAATGTTAAATTTAAATGCAACGTTACAAAAAACAAAAAAGGTATATTCGATTCTACAAAAGAATTTTTCAGACAAGTTTATATAATTGAAACTCTGTAAGTCAAGTTTCATGGCATTATTCCGTAGTGATAAGCAATGCTGCAAACTATTGCGAACATTTATTTATACATATACAAATTACATTGACTGGTATGATGCATTTGTTTGCTTTAAATGCGCTGTATGTAAAGTCCAAGATAATATTTCAAAGTTTATTCGATTGTGCTTTGGAAAAAAATAAAAGAAAATGCCAATCATTACTGACTTGTTTTAGTTTAAACATTTCTTTTCAAGATAGGAATGTCATTGATTTAACGCGAGGGATTTCCAATAGATAATTTGAACAACTTTATCAATTGTTCAGTAAACTATTTTTAAAAAGTCAAAGTATTTTGGTTTTAAGGTCTATAGTTTCGATAAAGTACTTGTAGTACCGTCCCACGTTGGCTGCATTATTCTTTTGAAATGTGGCATGTTCAAAAAGCCTTTAAAAATTTTTGGCAACATCCATTTTAAAGAACGTGTTAAACGTGTTAAAAAGTTTCAAACACGTGCTTATTTTCTGGTTCGTACGATATTGCTAGTGAAATCTATTTGAGTTCGATATTCGATGTTGAGATACAGGGCAATAAGATAAGCAGGTCATTGAAGTTATGTGCTTGTTGCGTAGACCTGCATGAATGATATCAGTCGACGACAGAATATTGCATATATATACTTTTCGGCATTTTGCAATAAATGCTGGTATGCTTTTGAATTCTAAAGGTGGTTGATTTGCATCATTCATAAGAATACATGTATGCTTGAAAGTTAGCATCACAGTAGGCCTATACGAAAAGACCAGTATGCATAAGATGCTCTCAATTTGAATTATTTGGGAAAGAAACATTTATGTCCCACTCTGTATTTGTGGTACTATTGTGGTACATGCATGGTCAAGCATGGATTTTAATTCTGATCTGTTTTAACTTGGATCATGACTACCAATAATAGGGGTACTCAGACATGCTTTATAAATGTAACTTTTCGCAGTCTTGATGTCAAGTGTGTAAAATTGGCACACTAAATGGTTTAAAAAATTCGCTCAAGATTATCAGTGTTTTTAAACCAATTAATGCTCGGTGACTGTCAAAGTGTCATAATAATAATAAATAATGGCTTTAGTTACAAAGTTGGTAAAAAGTTACAGTGGTTCTATTCACGAAAGTAATTAGTGGTTAATTTAACTGCAAAACGATGTAAAACTAAGATATTTGTGATTTGTAATACGCATCATAAATCTCATACCATTGCAACCCATGCACGGATTTGCCATGTATTACTTACATATAACTTGTGACATCCACAATTGAATAGATATAGTCCATGAAGCTGTAGCATTATTTACACCCAAAGTTCTGATCATGTCACCTAACAAAACTCCAAATGCTAGTGTGGGTACGGCGAGCATCACGGTGTTCAACAGGGAACCGAAAGCAACGACCCACCCATAACCACCCTCTGGGGGCACCATTTTGGGTCCCACTTTTTCCGTTTTTTCCTCCATGATGTCGTATTTCTGCAAGTTTCTTCCACTGAACCAGTTGAAGGATTTCTTGGAAACCTCGATCGTCGTCGATTTTTTCGATCGCTCGCTCGCCGTTCCCGATTCAGCGCTTATGCATCTGCCGATGTGTTGCTTTTCTAAGGTGTCTTCATTGAGCTCTGGGCCTCGGCAATATACAAAAGTTTGAACAATTCATTAGGAAATAAAGAAAAAAAAGAAGGTTTCTATTAGGGAAACCTGGGCTTAAATTCGTTTCTCAGCCAATAAACGTGTGGCAAACGCGCATAGGAGTTAACTATAGATAACTGGATGGTTAATCAGTGGATATAGATTGATGGAGGTGGCAGTATTTGAGATAGGAGTTGAGTTGTCTTTATGCATGTATGTAATCTTTTGAGCAGAACATCGGGTGGACTAAATAGCTTTAAAATGTTTATTTGGTGAATGTGACGGGCATTTGACACTTGTCTTATATACAGTGTATATACACATGTACATGTAAGGCCTACTTTGAGAGTATATACATGTGCACCGACCACCTAGAGTCAATATTCATTTATTTTGAATTTCATCTAATAATTTACATTCAATTTATTTTATACTTGACTTGTACATGAACTACACGTACACTGTACCTACATGTATAAGTTAAATGTTTAGCGGCAACAGCTAGGCTACATGTACTGTAGGTCCATTTTTATACACGTACGTGGAATTGGCCATCTACTGTGCTCTTTAAAAACTATTTATACATCCATATACGTGACTACTGTATTTCCCTAATTATTGTTTTGACCTTGAGTTGACATTGGGGCATTGCATGACCAATTTGTGATCCATTGTCACAAATGATTTTATTCACATATTTTTTATATATTTAAATAGCAACATATCCTGCATGTTGATAGTTATATATGACAGTTTGTTTAACTTAAATATTTTGTGCTAAATTTATTTTTGGAGATAGCTATTTATATTGTTCATGTGAAACGACTCGTTTATTTGTATCTTGTGATAAATAACACGTCTACTTATCCAATAAAAGCATGAAGCAATGAACATTTAAAGCTTGTTTAAATGCGTTGTTCACCAGCATGGGGTCACTTGCAGTATGTGATAATGTTTACAATCATTCCAAACTATTAATTTCCAAACAGTTTTTAGTTGTAATTCGGTTTGTTGCGTATGGCAAAACTTCTAAAAGATAACGTATCAATTGCCACAATTTCTAAATGATACCGATAATAGTATTGAAATTCATACTTTCACGAAAACAGCTTGGGGTTCCATACACAATCTGTTTTTGAAAGATTTTTGGACGCTCTGTATTACAATCACTTTTTTTAACAATAGAAATGTCGGGTTTCGATGTCGCTCCGACTGCTGTTGTATGTGACCTTCTTGAAAAAATGATTGTTGGTTTTGATAAGCTGAACAAACAGTTTTATAATGTACATTGCGCTGGCCATTTTCATGAACCGATAAGGACATGAATTGTTTTTGCGATTAAATAACCACATGGAACAATACCGATTTTGTTCAAAAGTAATACCGTAAACTGTGTACTTTCCACACAAAACCGAACTCTTATTTATCTAATCACAAGATAGCGAGTTCTCAACCCTCGCTTAAATTTACATGATTTGAGTATATCGCAGCTTTTATTAGTCTCTGATTAGCTTTTTATGAACAGTTAAATGAATGTGGTTAGGCAGCGATTAAATTGTATTTTTCTGATAAAACTAAGCTGTGCATGTAGTAATTTTAAATCACTTAAAGAAAGCTGATAAAGTACACAGATCTAATTGATTTGTTCTAAATTATTTGCGACTAAGCTTACACTTCAGAGCTGCAAGCAAATGAAATGGATGTAATTATTACTTTTAATATTATTTTTCTTCGGATATTAGTTACTTTCGGTTCCATAAAATTACCAACAGCATAACATAATGTATTATCAGTTGCAGCGCATTCATCTAAATGCATCATTTGGGAAAGAAGTCAAACGCATGACAAAAATTATTTAACAAACATTTTTTTCCGATTATCGAGTCCTTTAAGGCTTTTTTAATTTTAAAGTTGAACAGGTCATTTTAATATCATTTTGGTCAAGAAGTTATCGTAAAAAATAGTAATCCAACTTGCATATTGTAGCTTATTTTAATCAGCGATTGGCGTTATTAAACACTGATACAAATCCGCACAGATGCCAGTGATCAAACGTAAAGTGGACACTTAAGCATGCTACCAAGATAAAAATGCAATTAATTTGCTTTACGGTATTGTTCGACCTACTTTCTTCTTTCTAAGCTTCGTATCTATATTGCTTTGGTTTTTGTTTTTGTGTGTGAATTTTTAACCCATGCGTATTGAACTTAAATGTTGAGCATTTGCCGCTGTAAAGTTTGATTGTATTTATGGAGTAAATGTTTTCTGGTTTATTTTTTATATTTTTAAATCTAAGCATACTCAATAAGTACCCTAAGTGGGCTCACTTTTTGATCTGTGTTAGGTTCGCTAATAGTTCTCGACCTGACTTGTAAAAAAAGTCACACTTTTAATTCACGTATAAGATTGAAATTAAATAATCTTATTTAGAAAGTCTGGATAGTAATGGTTTTAGACTCCACAAAATAACAACTACGATTTCCATTCCACTAAGAAAGAAAAATATTTCTTTGAAGCTTCCTGCACTGTCCCGAATGTATCCTGTATTGTTTGAAAGTAGAAAAGAAAAAAAGAAATCAAATAATGTAATTTATATTTGCAGAGGTAAATTAATCCTAATAAAAACTTCACCCAACACGTAGGAGGTAGGGGCAGCATGAGAAATCCTTGGAGAAATGCAGACATTCCAATAACCGATGATAGCCTTTTGACACCCATACATTCTGCAATCAGCACGTTTTTCTAGCCAACAACAACGCCAAATATAAGCCCAGACAGTATGGACATACTTGTGTAAATATCGTTCGAGTTACCCATCAAAAATGCTGCAAAATGGAAAAATTTCGATTATTAAGCACAAAGGAGTACGTTATTGCACGTTTCTATATTCAAAATCAGTATATGCACTCACCCGCTAGAATGCTAGCATGAACAGCGTTTAATATGACAAAGGAGTATCTCGTGGAAAGTTTCATAAGTGTGATTAACGATGGTCCTGCTATTATTCCAAAGATGTCTGCCGCTGCTTTTGCCGAGATGACAGAGGCTGTTCTCATAGGCGAAAGTCCAATTTCCATTCCCAAAGGAAAGAGAAATACGTTGCTGTAAATCAAAATGACGACAATAATCCACTCGCCAAGACTTACCATGTAGAAAAGAGGAGTTTTCAACAAATTAAAGACAGCAGTTCTATATGGTTTTTTTGCAGATAATGATGGCATGCATGTGTTCTCATCAAGGTTTCCTGAATCAGAGTTTGCGATGCCTTCGTCGACAGCAGTGGTTAGGTATTCTGTAGAAACCTTGTATTTAAGTGTTTCAGAATTTAATTTTCTGTTAGGATAAATGTCTTCTGCCGATTTTTCCTTTTTGCCTCCAATGAGACTAGCTGCATCCTCCATTTCTTCTACAGACTTGCCCATGTCTGTAGTCTCTTGTAGTATTAGTTCTGCATGTTTAACTTCCGAGCTTTTGTTGTCTAATTCTGCGTTGGCTGCCTCTGTATGAGAATATTTTACTGGCCGATAAAGGCATCCTATACAACGCATATGTGCAGTGGCACAGCCCCCATCAACAGCATCGTTGCCCTGCATCCTACTGCAACGCTAAAGTATCTCTTAAAATAGTGGCTCAGGACCGGAAATACGATGTAACAAATGCCCGAACCCATTCCTACACGAAGAAAAACGCAGTATAACTGTTAATGCAGCAAAATTATTTGACTTATTCTAGAAACTCTTTAAGAGATCCTCTTAAAGATCGAAACAATAATTACATGATTTTTTTTAAAGAATTATACTGGTTTTTTTCTCGTTTAAAGTTTGTTACTGCATACTTGTATATTGAAATGAAGCATGCAGGAGAATAATCAAATGAGAAATGTGCCTTAATGAACATACAATGCAGTTGTACATTATACGTTTTAATGTGCACATGGTGATAGCATGGACGTGTTCTTCATATATAGACATCTGATAAAGTCGCATTCGGTGTCGCAACATTGTTTAAATCAAATAAATATTGGTTGAGAAAGTTACGGCGTTGTTTTAGTAAATGCTTCAACGCCAGTAAAAAGCAACTGTGCCCGATTTAAAATGTGCTATTTTTAAAGTTTTAGAGTGCCACTTGTAAATGATTATATATTTTGAATGGAACTTGAGAAGCAATTGAGTTGATTTTAATTGGCAACGAATGAAACAACTGTAACTTACCAACTATAACTCCAGAGGTCACTATGAGAAATTCGACCCTTGTTACGAAATAACTTGTCATGAGCCCACTGGAGACGAGAATTCCACCGAAAATTATAGCTTTTCTGCAACCGTATTCGTTTATGGTGGTCGTGCATAATGGACCTTCAAATGTAAAGCAAATTCGTGAGCATTTCGTAATCGTATCAATGAAATAGGCTACTCTTTGCGTTTATGTTGCCACATTATTGTAACGTCAGATGTACGCAGATCGACATACCCTCCCAAGCTCGCACTTTGACAGATACAAAAGTCAAATGCGCAAAAGGAATACGCACCCGGTACTTGATTTGATCAAGTCGGTAACTGTCGCGTCGAGAGATTTATTAGACCAATTTGGTTGTTTATAATTTAAGATTTTCACATTCCCTTTTTTAATTATCATGGAAACTTCCTCTTTATAACAACTTCTAAATCTATAACCTTGAGTGAATATTTTAAACCAATTAGCATGTTGATTTTTCACACGTGACTGCTAACTTGTATGACTTAATTATTTCTTAGCATTTTAATAAAATTTGTCTAATATTAAAACTCACCCAAAAACCGATCGGTACTTATTTCCACCGATCGATGGGGTTCACGATAATGTCGCGGTGTCTGTAGACAGCAGCGAGGCGAGACTTTAAAATGACTGCAAACGCAGACATTGCAGCAACAGTATTTAATCCAGCAATGAGAGTGGCAATAAGAACAACCCAGGCCCAGCCACCATCAGGAGGATCCACTTTGGTTGACGTTTTAACCATTTTGGTGAAAAAAGACGATGTTGTTGAGAAATAACTGGCCCAGTTACGGTTAGCTTGTTATATTTTTTAATTGGTGTAACGTACGTGACGTTTCTTTTCTTCCATTGTTTCAAGGACTGATTTTTTTAACTAGAGTATAATCTTCTATTACCGCATGTAGAAGTTAGGTTAAGCAAGGTTAAATAAAGCTGCAGGATTTAAAGCAAACGTCACTGGAATCTATTTCATCAATATTTTACCATTGTTTGTAATACAACTGTAAAACTTGTAAACTGCATGCGTAAACTTTAACATTAATGAATTCGATCCAGCCTTAAACATATGTACATTAATACGTTTGGTTTATACAGAGTTATTACAAAAGAATCATCGGGTTTTAAAAGATATTTTATTAAGTATTACAGATAAAATAGTAAATGACACAAAAGGAAAGGGGAAAACTCCAAGTTTAAAATGTGCACTTGCAAACTTTGCTTTAAACACCCAGGTAGCAGCACGAACGCAGTATCTTGCAAAATGGCGATTATGCAGCAGAAAGCGTTTTGAGGCTCGAGTATGCGAGCTGCTGTGAACAGCATTGATTTGTACAAGTACACTCGTGTGACGCAAGGACCTCACATTGAACATTTGTGACGGTTAAAAACTTGGATATTTTCTCTTTCTCCTCATGTCTCATTTACTATTGTACTTGTATACTACTTTCCAAAAATTTTCTTTTTAAAACCTGATGATTCTTTTGTAATAACCCTGTTTCACATTTGATCGTTAAGGAATATTTTGAAATGTTTCTGTAAATAGTTAGTTGGACGCCAGTTTTATAAGGCAAATTTGTCAATTCTAATACACACATATAAAATAAGAAGTTTCTATTATATTTTTATTAAAAAATATGCATTTTTCTAATCAAATACACAATTTAATTTACCCTACTGATATTGTAATTAAAACTGTATTCAATACTTGAAATATATTATGTCGATGACCTCAAAAGCACTGACTATCAGACTTGACAGTTAAACTACTGTAAATCTACCACGAATACATGAACGTTGAATTCTACAGTGTAGATATAAAACTAATTGATCAATGATATATTATAACTTATTTGATGGAAAATAAGATGGAATTTATTTAGCGGATCTGGCTATCAACGGTTTCAAACTCCACAAAACAACCATCACAATTTCCACTCCACTCATAATCAGAAAAATTTCTTTGAAACTTCCGGTGCTGTCCCGGATCCAACCTGTATTAAATGGGAAAATATGGTAATTTAGCAGCGTTTAAATTGACATTTTTACTATTGAATTTACTGAGATTTAGAAGATTTGGTGAAGGCATACGTTACCCATAGTAGGACCAATGGGTAGCATGAGGAACCCTTGCAGAAACGCGGACAATCCAAGTACTGAAGACAGTCTTTTGACACCCATGCATTCCACCATAAGAACGCCATTCAAGCCGATGACAACACCGAATACAACTCCGGACAAAACGGCCATACTTATAAATATTTCATATGAATTGGCCACAAAAAAAGCTGCAACGAGAGAATTTTATTTTAGATTTGTCTTAAATGAAATATTTGGGTGAAAATGGCAGTTCTTTGAAACTTGAGGGTTTTTTTAGACTGGACTGTTCTTGTTCAATCTGAACTCGACTGTAATACCTGCTCGCGCATTCTATATGGTGTTAAAAAATAAATTTCCATTAGACAGAAATCAAAGGAAACTATTCTGCTAATGTTTTAGAATGAGTAGGGAAATTTTTATGGATACATAAGTTAAGGTAAACTCTAGAACAAGATACTTCACATGTAGGTGAGATGTCAGTAATGTATTGCCCACTTAAAAATGTTAACAAACCTGCTATAATGATTGCATGAATCGCGTTGAGTATCATAAACGAGTATCTCGTGGGAAGTTTAAACATCGTGATTAGCGATGGTCCAGCTAGTCTTCCAAGGATGTCTCCCGTTGCTTTTGCCGAGATTACGGACGCAGTTTCCATAGGCGCGAGTCCGATCTCAATTCCCAATGGAAACAGAAACATGTTGCTATAAATCATGATGACAAGCATTCCCACGCCGTTCAAACATACTACGTAGAAAAGAGGTTCTTTCCACAAAGAGTGGTCAATTGTTTTGCACGGTCCTTTCATACAGAACGATGGCATGCACGAGTTTTCATCGGAATCTTCTGGAGTGGCCTTCGTAATGTCCTCGTTGAAAATAACATTCATGCTTTCTATGGAAGTGGCGTATTTTAGTGAATGGAAATTAGAGTTTTTTTCGATGCCAGGATCTTCAGTCGATCTCAGCTCTTTGCGGTCTAAAAGACTACTTTCCACTTCATTTTCGGCTGGCTTTTCACTGTCGTTAGCCTCCTTTATAATATCCACAGTTTCTATGTTGGATGGTTTGTCTGCTTCCTTGTTTATGGGCACCAGAACAGAATGCCATTTAATGGGCTGAAAAAGACATCCTCCAACACATATGTGCATCGACACAACTCCCATCAGGAGCATCGTAGACCTACACCCGTATTCGTCCAATAAGAGTTGGGTCATAGGCGTCAGTATCAAGCGCGTCACTGCAAAACTTGACACTAAACATCCTATTGCAATGCCATAGTATTTTTTGAAATATTGACTGAGGATCACTTGGTACGTTGTGTGGCAAAGACCTGCTCCCATTCCTATGGGAAGATTAGCAGCACACAGTCATGAAATGCAAGTTTATAAATTCCTACCAACATTTTTCAGAAGTTATATTTCACTTCTGCGCTACCATACCGTGCGAAAGATTCGTAAAAATGAGAAATGTGCATTCGGTAAATTGACCTATTAATATTTTTGATACAAAGCATCTCATAGGTTTGCAAAAGGCATTTAATGTATAAATGCGTAGTTGTCGGAGTTAGTTTTAAGATGCATATTTTTTATGAAAACATTAATTGTTTGAATATTACTCCAGAAGACAAGTTGATTTGCACGTGAGCACACGTATTTTGGACGAAATAGCAATTTTATGAGGTCTGAAATTATTTTGTTGGCTATTCTTAATGTTACGGCGCGCCGTGTTGTATTGTTTTAAACTGCATAGGGCGCATCCTTAATTTTTGTACTACATGTATATTATTGTTTTTAGAAAACTCTTTAGTATTTTATTTTAAAAGAATACAGCATTCTTGTAAAGAAATTGAAACATACAAATTTTATTAAAAACAGAGCGAAAGACATGACCATTAAAAATCTGCAGCGCATTGAATATTTAAACTTCCAATTCAACATAACCTGATTATGTAAATTAGGTAATGATCTACGATGTACATAGTAAAAAATAATTAAAGGCTTTATCTTAATACATACCATTCAAGAAACCATATGTCACTATAAGAAATTCAACCCTTGATGCAAAATAACTCAGCATCATGCCACTAGAAACAAGAAATCCACCTAAGATTGTGGATTTTCTGCAACCACATCTGTTAATGATGACAGTGGTCACTGGACCTTTAAACAATAAAAATGGTTAGTTTATAATCCAGTTAATGTTGTAATTCACGTATAAATGCAGTCAATAACTATAAATTGGACAAGGCCCCCAAGTGTAGTCCCATTAAAAATAGAAAAAAATTAGACATGATTAATTAGACATTAAAGAGTCAAATGCTCAATCGTCAATAATTCCTTAAATTCCCTAAAAAACTGTATGCAATGTTTTAATCATCTGTTATTGTCCGTAAACTAAGGGTAAACTTGTTTTAAAGTTTGATTTTATTTTTTTTAAACTTTTGTCATCTGTTTTTGCCAAGATACAATATGTTACACCATTAATAAATGATAGGCCAAACATGTTTCAGACTTTTTAATGCATTAGCAAATGGAAAACGCACGTGATTCGCTTTACTAGTACAGACTTGAAACCGAACACGCCTTTTGCAAGAAACGATTGGCCATTTTTGTTAGACAAGATTAACATTATATAGTCCATATACAGTGTATCGTAGCTTTGATTTTAAATAACAGTCCTCATGCAAAATGTCACGTGCATATGGAGATTAAATTCCATCGAGAATTAAATTTAGTTTCTTTTAATATTTCATTATTAAATGTCTCCATGTTTACCATTTTTAAAAAAAAAAAATATTTATTTTAAGTATTACAACACCCTTGTTATTTTTTAAATGGAACACCCCGTAGAATGAACTTTATTTGTACAAGCTTATAGTTTTCTTACCCAGAAATTGTCCAGTACTTGTTCTCACCGAAGCAATCCAGGATAGCGTGGCAGTGGTTGTGGAAAAAGTCGATGTCAGATCATTTAAAATTACCGAAAACGCGGTCATTGAACTAACAGTAAATAGTCCCGCAAGAAAGCAACCGATGAGTACGACCCAGGCCCAGCCGCCATCAGGTGGGGCCAGAATATATCCTTTGGGAACCGATCGTCTTCGCCCATTCTGCTTACGTGTAGTTTCCGATGTTTTGTAAGAATCTTTGGACATGTTTATGCTAACACTTGCACTATGGTGTCACGCCGGACTGAAGTCATCGGCTTAACTAAGCCAAAATATGGCAAGGCTATTCGGTCATATTGCACTAACGAGTAATACTAGCTGCTCGATCGTGTTATATCACTCAATAAACAGCGCGGTAACCTTCCTGTAGCACTTGAACAGTACTCGCACATTTGAAGGACGGAGTCGGATATTTCATCAAAAGTATTTGTTTTTTATGATCTGCAAGGTATTTAGGATATAAAGACAGTAGGCTAATACCGCTTACAAGTTTTGGATTCTGTAACATTGCGGTTAACCATGCCATGCAGTTCATTCGATGTTTGAGACTTAGAGCATGACTTCTCGAGCTGAATGAGCAGATATACATAACTAAGTTGAATAAAGACAGCCACGCTTGACAATTAAACCCTGTAAAATCTAACACAGACTTGAACATGTAGATATAACAATAAATGTGAAATAATTATAACGTTTTCTAATAAAAATCACTTTGAATTTATTTAGCGGATTTGGCAATCAACGGTTTCAGACTCCACAAAACAACCACCACAATTTCCAGTCCAGTTATAAACAGGAAAATTTCTTTAAAACTTCCGGTGCTGTCCCGGATCCATCCTTTATTAAATTGAAAAATAAACCAAATAAACAATTTAGGAGCTACATTTAAATTGAAGTTTTTAACGTTGGAAATTATGAGATTTGAAAGATTTAACACAACTATACATGTATACTTTACCCAAAGTAGGAGCAATGGGTAGCATAAGGAACCCTTGCAGAAACGCAGACAACCCAATTACTGATGACAGTCTTTTGACACCCATGCATTCCACCATAAGAACACCATTCAGGCCGATGACAACACCGAATACAAGTCCGGATAAAACGGCCAAACTCATGAATACCTCATATGAATTGGCCGCCAAAAAAGCTGCAACGATCGAAAGAATCTTATTTGTTTCGCTTTAAACAAAATACCTGTTTATTGGATGTAAAGGGCAAGTGTTTGAAATATAATTTTGACTAAATTGAACAGTTCTTGTTCCGTAAGGGGTTGAATTTAGTTATGTGATGCTTTCTTTCTCATTCCAACAAAAATAAGCATTTCAAGTAGACTGTAAACAAGTAAAATAAATGTTTTAATGATTTTGGATTAAAATGTACACGTAAATTTAAGTGAAGCCAGTATTAGGCCATTTGGAAATAGTTTCTTGTTTAACTACCCCCTCACCCCACGTCCTAACAGGAAAGAACAAAATACAAATGTCCGCCGGTCCATGCAAAAAACAGTTCAGGCGCGCATGCGTAGAAAGCATTGTTCGAACATGGCGTGCGAAGCCTAAAGTAAGAAACTCAATCTAAAATGAGGTTGATGGATTATCAACGTGAAGTCTAAAAGAAAATGCTATTAAGTATTAGGGATACTCAAACAGATCGAGGCTTTACGAATCTTATTTTGGCAACTACGAATTCGCGTGTGAAAAATCCGCGAGATTAACGGTTTTTTTAAATTAATGGATACATTCTACATTCGTTTTGCACGAGTGAATTCACAATGCGTTAAGCTTCTGTTTGAGTACCCCTATTATCACGTTCCTCGCTTTTATGTGTTAAGTCAAGTCTTGGTTTTAAAGACATGCAGGGTTACGAAAAAAAGTTCTTAAAAATAGAAGGTTCATAAATTGGACTGATATATTTAAAAAGAAAAATGCAATATGCACTCATCTTTATAATATTACATGTATGTTAAAGTTTTCAAAAATAGCCCTAACAACAACCATTTTCTAACACATTAGGAGCAACAACAAAAAACCTATACGAATATCCCCTGTATGAGGAATTAAGATAATGTACAATGTAGTTCATAAAAAAAGCAATACAATTGCATATAAAGCCTTATAAAGGCAAAAATATTATGCATATATATATTTCCGCCCACGCCCCTTAAAATTTAATAATTTGGTTTAACAACTTGTTTTTTTTTATATGCCTTCCTCGTCCCACTACTAAACAATTTTTTAAACATGGAATCAATTTCCAATAACCTTACGGGTACAAAAATATACTACTGTATGTATACCTACTGAGTGTGTATGACTGAACGAACGATGACTGCATATTGAATAACTAGGTCCAATTAAAATTCTAAATTACCTGCTAAAATGATTGCATGAATTGCGTTGAGCAAAATAAAGGAGTATCTCGTGGGAAGTTTAAACATCGTGATTAGCGATGGTCCAGCTAGTCTTCCAAGGATGTCTCCCGTTGCTTTTGCCGAGATTACGGACGCAGTTTCCATAGGCGCGAGTCCGATCTCAATTCCCAATGGAAACAGAAACATGTTGCTATAAATCATGATGACAAGCATTCCCACGCCGTTCAAACATACTACGTAGAAAAGAGGTTCTTTCCACAAAGAGTGGTCAATTGTTTTGCACGGTCCTTTCATACAGAATGATGGCATGCATGAGTTTTCGTCGGAATCTGCAGAAGTGGACTTCGTAATGTCCTCGTTGAAAATAACATTCATGCTTTCTATGGATGTGGCGTATTTTAATGAATGTAAATTTGAGACTTCTTCTTCGATCGGTTTCCGCTCTTTGCCGTCTAAAAGTCTAATTTCCACTTCCTTTTCTGCGGGTCTAGCCTTGCCATTAGTCTCCTTTGGAATATCTGCATTTTCCACTTTGGATGGTTTGTCGTCTGCTTCCTTGTTTACGGGCACTAGAACAGAATGCCATTTGATGGGCTGGAAAAGACATCCCCCAATACATATGTGCATTGCCACAACTCCCATCAGGAGCATCGTAGCCCTGCACCCGTATTCGTCCAGTAAGAGTTGGGTCATAGGCGTCAGTATTAAACGTGACGCTGCAAAACTTGACACTAAACATCCTATTGCGATGCCGAAGTAGTTTTTGAAATATTGACTGAGGATCACTGGATACGCGGCGTGGCAAAGACCTTGTCCCATTCCTATTGTAATAGATGCATCACTTATTTAGTACAGAGCTATTAAGCAGCAAATAATTTACATTCTATTCTGATATTATTCAGAAGATATATTTCAAGTCTTCGCAGCCGGTTCTTGTTGAAGATTCGTAAAAATGAGAAATATGCATTAGGTAAACTCATAAGCTTTAAACGTTTTTTTGATGCAAAACATCTCACGGGTTTGCACAGACAGACATCGAACGAAACATCAAGGGCACTTTAACACTTAGTTTCACATAATTCTGAGAACAAACTTATTTCGTTCCATGGATCATCAAGTTGTTGGGTTGCTTGAAAAAAAGTGAAGCTAAACTTATGCACAGCCAATATTTTCTTTAACAGTGTAGCTAAAAAAAATATTAATGAAAATTGGTTATGGATAACGGAAGTCTCGCTTCCTTTTTAATTTCTGAGAAGGAAATTTTTATTCTTTTGTTATATTGTACAGGAATATATGGTGTTACACGTAAATTTTGCACCAGAAGGCATACAGGCAGCTTGCACGTGTAGCAATCTTAGTATGGAAGAAGTGGCAATTTTATCATTAGGTCTGAAATTATCTTGTTGGCTATTCATAAAATTTGTGAAAGCTTAAAGTAGCCTATTTCTTCTCACCAATGGTCTGAAGGATTCGAAAATGCCACAGATAAATTACTTGTACAGAACATCTGAATATAGTGAATATTCCCATTCACTCTAACTCTAGGCCTACTTCTTTAAACTGCGTGTAAGGTACTTCGTTAATTTAATACTATATCATGGTGTTTTTCAGAAAATTCTTGAATATTTTGTATGGCAAAGCTTTTGCAGAGTTTTCAAAGATTACAACATTCTTTAAAGGAATTAAAATAATTATTTTTTATTAAAATAAAAAAAAAAACAGCACGAAAGAAATTTTGAAATTGAAGTGTAATTTTCCATCCAAAATGTACATAATAAAAGTTAATCGAATAAAATTTGTAAGAATGATCTTAAAATACATACCGGATATAACACCATATGTCACTATGAGAAATTCAACCCTTGATACAAAATAACTCAGCATCATTCCGATAGAAATAAGCATTCCGCCTAAGATGGTGGCTTTTCTGCAACCACATCTATTAATGATGACAGTACTCACTGGACCTAATCAATAATAGAAACGATTAGTTTTTAATCAGTTAATATGCATGGGCCTGTTTGAAAAATTTAATTTGTCTGGTAATTCTAGTATATGGTAAGGGGAATCTTTAAACGTATCCACCGAGGTGGTAGAACCTTTCATTCCAATCCACTTAGAACTCCGAGCCCAATCGGATCCATTCTATTGGTCTTATTTCTTGCATGCCATTAGACTTTGGAACTCTCTTCCAAAGGATAGCCTTATGGCGAATTTGATTGGGCCAAAAAATCTGCACTAGTGCAAGCTACAAGGTGAGGCATAAGTCTGAATAATCGGCAGTATTGCAGGCAGCAGGCGCAAAAAGACTTTACAGACTTATGCCTGACCTTGTAGCTTACACTAGTGCAGATTTTTTGGCCTAATAAAATTCGCCATTAAGCTTCACGGAATTCAATTTTGCAATGATGTTGGAGACCACACTAATGTGGTGGAAACTACCAAATAATTTGGGTTGATGGATTACACCCCCCCTACCACATGGTATTCATTTACTGATACATGTAGTAGGGTACTTAGTTGAATTAAAATGAATTGAATATGCGTTAAAATTGTCAACACCTAGAGATCTATTATTTTTGGCAATTATTTAGAAATTTTTGAAACTTTGAAACTGTTATGAAGCTAGTAAAACGTGCGCATCAGTCTGTTGAATATTATTGATCACTAGCTAGATTGCCCGGGCTGACCGGCGCTGCCCGGGCTATAGCGCACGATTTTCTTCTTTTGTTTTGTACGCGTTTTGCGTCATCACGTACAAAACGAAAAAAAAGTAATGTTCCGCTACGGGGCTCCGAATAACCGCGGCCCCGGAACCAGGCAAGCATCCAGCCAGCCATCCACAACACCCGATACGTACAGATCTTCTTTATATATGTATATAGATAATTAGCGTCGATTTTAAATTGCGTTCCTCCCAAGCAGTATACCGGTATACCATGATCATGTAGTACGTGCATAATATATTTTAAATATTAATCAAAGAATTAACTAAACGGAAAAACATAACGTTTTCTTACCCAAAAATTGCCCAGTACTTATTCCCACCGCAGGGACCCATGATAACGTTGCAGTGGTTGTGGAAAAAATTGATGTCAACTGATTTAAAATTACCGAAAACGTGGACATTGCACCAACAGTAAATAGTCCCGCCAAAAAGCAGCCGACGAGCACGACCCAGGCCCAACCACCATCAGGTGGGGACAGAATATATCCTTTAGGAATAGATGGCCCGCTCCTATTCAACATAGTTTTCGTAGTTTTGTAGGAATCTTTGGACATGGTTATGTAAATACGTATACGTTTGTGTATGGCCGGTCTCAAGTCATTGGATTAACTATACCAAAATATGACAAGGTTATTCGCTCATATTCCTCAAACGAGTAACACTATAGCTGGTCGACAGTGTTAGGTATCACTCAATAAAAGACGACAACATTTTCCTGCAGCACTTGAAAATCACTCGCAAATTTGAAGGACGGAATTATCTGATGTTTCATCACGAGCGTTTCTTTTTGTATGATCTGCATGTCATTCGTATCCCATTCAGAAAATACACGTACATCTAATACCACTTACAAAATACTGGATTCTGGCTTATTGCGGTTAGCCAAGTTCTTACCATGTTTGAACAGGCCACTTCGGACTGAGTAAGCAAATTTTGCACTCATGTAATAGGTAAGCGCATCACGTGGTTGATTTTGAAGACATCCGTGACTTTGCACGGCTATTGCAACATGTTTAAATTAGAACGCTATTGTTTGACCTATATTATTCACTGTATGAGTTATGGAAAAAAATGCAAATACTTGCAAATATACGCTCGGGTATACAAACTGAGTACTTTGTATACAATAGACCTTCCATTCTCGGGCAACTTCCTTCTGGGTAAATATGCCCACTGTGCTTGCATCATTAATGATGGATATGCTTTGCATTTGATATACGAATCAACTATTGACTATATGGCTCAATTATTTTATATACACTGTATGATTCAACAGTTGAAAATTAAAACAATTCGAATAATCTTTAATCACTGCATCAAAAATGGAATGGAAATCACATTTTTAGTTAGACTGGTTGTGGATAAATTTAACAGGAAATTCCCCCATAAATGGTATGCACGTTTTCACCATGTCTAATGTTAACGACATGTAAAACCTGCCGCAGACACTTCTAAGCACAGGATGTAGTTTAGACGTTTCATTAACGCATTAAAATCGAAAGTCTAGGCAATTAATGCCAAATGTATAATTTATTTGGAAATTTTCTAATGAATTCCGTCAAGTGATCAAGAACTCTGGAAAGGTCAAAAGCCCTTCTGGAGTAGTTAGTTTGTTTATGTAGTAATTTTTATGGGAGTCATGGGACGGACAAGTATACAAATAGTATGTAAACAAAAAGAACTGGCTTAATTCCGAATACAAGGAGCACCATACTGTGGGTTAGACATTCAAGGTCTAGTGCCAGAAATCATGTACATGTATGGTTGCTTTATTTAACTAGATGTATCTATGCATGGGAATGGCATATTGCTGGTTGTTCTGCTCAATTCGCTAATTAATACGAAATGCTTAACTTCATGATCTGTTCTGTTTGTTGAAAAGTTTTAAGAAAATATGCAACTCATTCTTCAAACAGTTCATTAGCTGGTAATTAGACCAAAGCCTTAAATTGAGTTGTACACATTAATTACGGTTGTGCATGCCTGTAGTAAGTCTGATATTGCAATGAGGATAAATACAGTAAACTGCATGTACAATGTATATAAAATATTTTATTTCTATTTACAAATTATTTAGGCGGTAACTTTGTTTTTTCTTCATCGATGTTACGTTTTCCAACCAGTAAAGGTTCCAGAAGCCATATAATGGTAACGATAAATTGCACTAATCCCAAAACAAGTAGGCAGTAACTGTAAGCTCCAGTCGCATCTCGAACCCAACCTGTTTAAGTAAGATAAACAAAAAAGAAAATTGAACATCCCAATAACATCACACCATAAACGATAGGCGTGTTTTTTTTAAGTGTTTAGTTACCTTTACACCGGAGAAAACATAGAGAAACGTAAGTTTGTTTCCAAAAACATAAATTAATGTAATTTACATGTTTCCTTCGGTGTGGGCGTAACTTTAGAAAACCAAAACTTTCTTAACTCATAAATTCTTATTACTTAGACAAAATTTTTAGTTTAGAATATACAGTAGTAGTTGTACAGCTAAATTATATTCATATTGTGTTGATTTTTTAATAATACACGTATACTTTCTAAATTAAAATAGAAAAAAATCTTACCTAATAAAGGTCCCATAATTAACAAGTAAAAACTTTGAAAAAATGCACATAGACCAAGAGCAGACGAAAGCTTTTTGACGCCCATCTTTTCTATGATCAGCATTCCATGAAGTCCAACAGCAGCGCCAAGAATTGCGCCAGCTACTCCTCCCACCCCAAACACGGTCGCTATAGAAGTCATTTTTGTCAATACTGTGGGGAAAAAATACTGTACTTTTTAAAAATATACAGCACTGTATTTGTTTATATTGAAATCTTTGCACGCTCATATCAATGTCACAAGGAAAAATACCTCTATAAAGTTAGATCTCGGTAAAGGTTAATTACACTAATCCTAAAACAAATGTATTTAATCAGTAACACCAGCGTATGACAAAATGTCTTTTCTCGTAACCATTACTGACTCTATCCATGCTTATGAGGTGTTCCTTGATTTTAGATTTTCTTTTGTTGAATTAATGTCACGTCGATAACTCCGTAAAATGAAACAAGCTTAACAACAGGAAACATCTTCAAGTGGTCGGAATCATTATTATTAAAACAAGCTTAACAATTATAACAAATAATGCCATATTTTATAAATATGTCTCATTGTTTGAATTTATTTGCTTTACTGGACACAACGTTTCTTGAAGATGGCCATAATACTGTATTGCATTCAATAATTTAAGCAATGAGAAATATTGGAGAAGGATGTTAATACACGTAATATACGCTGCATATTTGCCACTTAACTTTGTGTTTTTAAATTTTTTAATTCTCATTATTGCAGCAATTTCATACTTCACAAAAACTGCAAATGCATTTGCATACAATTTTCCAGTCACAGTATAATCTAGGTCTGAGTGTAGATTCCCAGATCACTTCCAGAAAGTATACATACTTGTTACAGCCAAAATACGGAACCAGTATTTTAATGAGTCTATAAGAATGACAGTCCACATTTCATGATTTGACAAAGGTAAATTGCCGTGGCTTAATCAAATTGTGCAGTGCTTTGAATCGTTAATAATCGTTGTTATAAAAATTAATTCTTGACATTTTAACAATTACTCTAAGTTACTTCGAATTTGCACGTGGACAAGGCCATATTTATTTAAAATTAGTATACGTTTCCCGCAGAACCGGTTTATTTCAGGATGCAATTTCTAACTGGCACAATCTCGTATGTACCAGGCACCAGTATGTTACAGGGCGTTCTGATCGAATTTATCCAAGATGTTCGTGAAAAGGTGACTCGTTTTAATTATCACGCATGTATCAATAAAGGAGTAATTAATATTTTTGACTGCTTACCAATCAAAGAAATTCCGTGCAAAAACATGCACGTAAGATAGGAAGTTCTTGTCGATACTTTGACGAAAGTTATTACTATTGGACCTGCCAATCTTCCGGCGATTTCTCCAAATGATCTGGCAGAAATGAGGCCAGCTGCTTGCATCGGGAGAAGACCAACTTCAATTCCGTATTGAAATGTAAATATTGTCGTATAGACATTGGTAACGATTAGGAATGCATTTTCGATACACAGTAAATAAAACAGCCTTTCTTTTAGCAAGGAATAATCAATGGATGAGAAAAACTTGTTCCTCTTAATGGCAGCGCAGCATCCTGTTGAGTTGTCCTCATCAGATTCAACCTCGCACTTTTCTGCGATGTCGGTCATAGAAAGGGGTTCAAAAATATCCCAAGAGCTTTCTAGGTTAATACTTAATTCTGACAAACGACGTTCATTCCAATTTCTGTTTGCAGTATTTTTGTTGGAATCGGGCTTCAGTTGCGCGTTATTGTCTTCAATTGGCAAAACAACTTCTCTGACCCTTTCTTTGGTTTCCCCTAATTTCTTATTTAAAAATGTTTCTTTTTCACTTTCTTTGGTTTGAGATTGGTTTTCGTAGTCTTTAATCATCGGTTTCGAATCCAGGGAATCTTTTTCGGACTCGCTGTTGTTTTCATTGTCATTTATCGGGATTAACACATGATGCCATTTTGCCGGTTGAAAGAATGAAGCACCAAGACATACGTGGAGCATGAACCCTCCCATGATGAAAAACGTTCCTCTGTAGCCGTACTCGTCCAATAATAATTGAATTAAAGGGGTCATTATTAACCTGGCCGCTGCGAAACTGGCGGTGTAAAAGCCCATCGCAATCCCCAAATATTTTCGGAAATACATGCTTAATAGTACTTGCAAAGGTGCAAAAACGAGGCGTCTGCCAATACCTGAATGGAATAAAGAACACAAAAACAATAGAAACGTGATTCCAAAATTGTAATAATTTGCTTAGGCCAATTATAGTATTCGAAATATTTAGGTTTTATGCTATAATGCGTCATATCAATAAACCTGACTTTTTTTTAAGACAAGATGATGACAACATTGACTCTGGCTTGCACTGTTATTCAGAAAACTAATGGAAATGTCACGTGTTCAGGAAAGTTAGAAAGAACCCGTGCAAATACAGCCCGATGTTGAAACTTATAGATTGCAATATGCATTCATTGAACCTCAAAAGTAATTTGGATGCTCGAATGATGTTATTCGAATATCACATGTCTGGCGGAGTAGCATGCAAACTCGGTAAAATGGCCATTTTGGAGTTAGCACGAATCGAATGACACGTGTTTCCGAGAAAATGACATGTGTGTCCTTGGAAACGGCTATACCAGTACGTGCCAATTGACTCGAGATTACTCCAAACATAGCTATTTTGTTGCAAAATAAAGTCAATTTTGCAACATACTGTATGTGCAAACTTCAGATTTTATGATAAACATTTCTTTCAAGTAAATCGGTCGTAATATTGAACAGATCTATAAATAAACACGCAACGACAACCCTGTCATTCGCAAAGCATGAGTTCGCATTTGCACGCACGAATGGAATTTCATAATCTCAAACTTGCCGGTAATCACTCCATAAGTCACCAACAAAAATTCCACTCTGTTTACGTACGATGTAGTTAGTAAACCGACTGAGCAAACAATTCCTCCGATAATCACGGAACGTCGGCAGGAATAAGTGTTGATCACCATCGCCACTAAAGGACCTAAGCAAGGTGTAAAATAAATGGGGGAAATTAGACTTACCTATGCCATACATTTCTACCATTCTTAATTACTGTAACAAAAAATAGACTAGTTGTACACGTGATTTCGAGCTTTGTATGTTACGGGAAAATGTGACTCGCATCGTTGCGCTTACCCACGAGACATCCTCCTCCTGAAGCTACGGCCAAGACCCAAGAGAGCGTGGCCATGTTGGTTTCCAGCGAGTAGATGAGCTCGTTGATGGCCAGGCCGAAGACTATGGAATTGGTCATCGTGGTCAACACAACCAGGCAGCACGCGATTAATATGATCCAACTAAATTTGGCATCTGGAGGTGCAATGATGAATCCTTCCGGTGGGATTCCGGTGCGTCTCCAGTCCTGTTTTCTGGACGCATCTTTTTGATTTTCGCTCTTCGGATGTTGCATCGCTGCGTGAAAATGTTCGTTTCGACCCGCTACGCTATTGCTATAAAAGTGACATTGCGGTGAATGGGTGACGAGCGTGGTGTATTTTTAGTGAACTCAAAATACCCAATCCACGAACCGAGTCCTTGTACACCCGCAAGCGTTATGAGGTTGTCATCGTCATAATTAAAACCACTTCTCGCAGGATGCAAAGTGTCGAGCTTGCGCAATCTCTGCGTATACGATGCGTTACGTACAATTTGACGCACTAGTTTTGCCTGTGGAAAATTTCTAGGAGAAATTATTAATAAAAGTAGACCTACTGTCCGTAGGACAATGCATACGTCGTCGAAGTTGCTTTTCCGGCATTTCCTTACCCTTAGTAACCGAAATGCCGCCTCGTTATTGGATCTCTTCGTCTATTTGCGTACGGGACATTGTTTGCAAAATAGCTGGCCCTCAAGCCTACTATTCTACTGCGACGTATACTGTAGGCCTACTGATATCGGCTGATTGTGTTTGAAAGTGATGTCAATCAGATGGTAACTTTCCAAAAGAAAATCTGAATGTGGGACAAGACTAAGTGAGGGGACATTGGCATTGTTTAATAACCCTTTTGTTTGTTGTGCAGCGTACGACTTTGCCAAAAATATTGGCCAGTGCTATGTTCTCGAAGGCGTCCTCTATCGTAGTTAATTGAAGATTGTTTTGTACAGATCATCGATAAATAACTTTTAATTTCTTTCGTATAAGTGTTGAAATGAAGTATAAACATGCAGATCACGTACGTTCGAGTGGAAAGTTTGGCGTCATGACCCGGACGTTTGCAATTTTTTGCAATAGATATTTTTACTCAGTTTCTTTGCATATAAATATATCTTATGTCGATGGCTAAGGTAGATGGAAATGCTGATTCTAAAATCGATACGTTGCAATATCAGTACTTCCCTCTTTCTCTCTCGAGTAACTTCGCTTAGCTATCACATTTCCAAGAGTTGGACCGAATGCATGATCGTTAAATGTATCTTTTTTCTTCCTGGGCAAACTAGACTAAGTTGATCTCGTTTTACTCTAGTCCAGATCACTTGAACTAGTTTTTTCATGATTCACAGTGCTTTTTTTTCTAATCTAGATCAGAAAATTGCATGGTGGGATGGAAACACTCAGGATTTGACAAAAATAACTTGTGGCAACACGGAATGTCCTCGCCATTTTCCAGTTCTATAGACTTTAATCTTGTTCCGAGAGTCTATAGATAATCACGTTGAAATACTGTACGATTACTACTGTACGATTAATACTTTACGATTAACGTTAAACCAGTTCAGCATGTTCGGTGTATAATTAAACTACAATATACTCGATCTCAAATTCAGCAAAAACTGCTTTCCCTCTCACTAGGCTGGGTGAAACAAAACTGCATAGTGTATACTGTGATTAAAAGTTAAATTGTCATGATCTTTAAGATATGCTTACTTATTTAAAAAAAAAACGGTTGTACAGTAGTTTGGCTTCCAAATCGCTTAGATAAACTTGTTTCTCCTTAATTGATATTATCTTTCTAATGCATCAATTAAATTCGGAAAAAACAATGCGGAAAGTTATCACGCCTCGGCATGAATCTTGCCCATGTGGGAAGCACCTTGGGAAAATCCTTGACAATTTTAAGGCGCCTGGTTTTTGGAAGGATGGCGAGATTTGGAGCTGCTTGGCTTCCACCTCTGGATTACACCTCTGATATATCACGGAAATCTTCAAGGGTTGTGGTACTCATAATTTGCATGTGTGTCAATGCTAAATAAATTCAAGCGAGGAATGCGCACATGCATCTCTTGGCATCACGGCTAACCATAATTCAAGTTAAAGGTTAATTGTACAGCTGATTTCAAGATGAGTCAACCAGCTTTACACATATGACTGATATCAATCACTGCCAACTCTTCTTGTTCGTTCAAAGTGCTTACGTGTGCATTTTAAGCTCGGCAATTTTCGTCCATTCCTTAAATTTGCTATTTTTATCCATGATTTCTAATAGAGGATCATTGCAAGTAAACCTGGTGCCAAACATGTGGGAAAACTATTTTAAGAATAATGGCAAATAATGTGGTTTGCATCTTGCTCTTTCACATACTTAGTTTTCAGATGTTTTCTTTAAGTAGTGGAAAAAAGATACCTGGTAAAAGAAAATGAAATATCGATCTATTCGAAATATTTTTCGAGCAAATCACTTCATTGCCTACATTATATTGTTAGGTTCTCTCCAACATAACAGGGTCCGTTCAGATTTTGATGAGGATGTCTCAAAAATCAATCTCCCCATAAGACGTTGGTATTTCCTAAATTACATACAAATAAAATTCAAGATCGTTTTATTAACATTGGAATCAACTTCATTTCTATTTCTGACTTTAATTTGCATTGCACGATCGTGGGCCAATTTGTGACCCTCTACATCGAGGTCAAATTTGGTGTAACCTTGTGATGGCGGGACCAGCAGGGAATTTTAAGCATCCTCAAATATGCAAATCATCAAGGGCAAAATTCCAATGAAGAAGTATATAAGGAAGGAGAGATTGGGAATCAACATCACATTTTCAACTTGGCATCATCGAGCCGATCGTGGCCAGG
>JAQGBX010000187.1:0-44369 GCA_034698745.1 Megaphyllum sjaelandicum | reverse complement strand
TGGACTCAGAAAAGGTGGAAAATTTTGCAAATCTGGACTCAGAAAAGGTGGAAAATTTTGCAAATTTGGACTCAGAAAAGGTGGAAAATTTTGCCAATTTGTACTCGGATGGGAGGCAAAGCCTGGGTATAGGTAGTCATTTTACCAAATAATTTTTGCCTGACTTTGCAGGTCAGTGGCAACCCTGTAAATTGAGCTGGTATCAAAACATTTTAATCATGGCCTTAAATACTGTAACTCAATAAGAAAGCTATATTCTTAAGCTGCGTATCCTCTGCCACCCAACACGGCCAGTCATGACAAAAGCATGACGCTGTTGTTGAGTGGTAGTGTGTACGTGGTTACACATTTTCCTCAGGCAGCGGCGCGCGTTACTATTAACGATATATCGATGACAGCAGCATTACAAACATTTGCAAACCCTAATACTGTATAAAATCATAAACCTATTAACGCAACAATACTTACAACATATATTCAATTACGTGCGTGGATACTTCAAAATATGACAGATACAAAAAATACTGTCGTTAAGTGTCATCGATATATCGCCGGATGTTGTGCGAGATCAAAGGGAGAGACCGCCACTCGAGCGATTCGGCGCAACAAATGGCGGGTGAAAACGTCACTTCAGCATCGTGCTTTCGTCATGACTGGCCATGTTGGGTGTTGCGTGGCAGGGGATACGCGGCTTTACAAAATGTGTTTGGTTATAAACCATTATTCCTTAAATGGTCTATTCCAATGTTTAATTTTTATAATGATGCTAAATTTTGATTATGGTCATTTGACCATAATTCAAAAGCTTCAACAAATGCAATATTAAGAAACACACAGTAATGGACATTGTCTCGTTTTTTATTTCTTATTCAAGATAGTTTAATCGTCGCCCTTAACTTCAGTCTTGCCACCACGAATACGACCAGTACGACGAGCAGCAATGAGACCAACCTAAAATACAAAGAGTCCATTAGATTTGAGTAAGATCCATTGTTACACAATTGGCAAAGATTGCTATTAAACTGGCAAATTTGTGTGCAAACGCTATTTTGAAAAAGAAAAAAAAAGTTCTTACCT
This sequence comes from Megaphyllum sjaelandicum, assembly GCA_034698745.1. Taxonomy (NCBI): domain Eukaryota; kingdom Metazoa; phylum Arthropoda; class Diplopoda; order Julida; family Julidae; genus Megaphyllum; species Megaphyllum sjaelandicum. The sequence continues at coordinate 43,292 of JAQGBX010000187.1, read as the reverse complement.
TACGACCAGCTGAGGCATCCCTCCGCACAGTAGAAGCTTTACCAATGTGTTGATGATTACCACCACCATGAGGATGTTCAACGGGGTTCATGGCAACACCACGCACTTTAGGCCAGCAATTCCTCTTGACCTTATACTTATGATAGGCCCTACCAGCTTTTAAAATTGGTTTGTCGATACGTCCTCCACCAGCAACAATACCTAACAAAAAAAATCCAACCACAAATCAATAATCGAACTTTTTAAACGTGACAAATATGGCATATCTAAAATAATCAGAAACAGCCTCTGGATTAGAGAAATCAGCACAGCTAATAAGAAACTTATTCACATCCTATGCATTCAAATGAAGCAAACATCTTTTGTTTAGTTGACACTTACCAACCATTGCCCTGTTTGCTGATGGCACCACTTTCTTTGCACCAGAAGGCAACTTCACTCTTGTTTTCTTTGTTTCCAAATTATGGGAGATGACAGTGGCGTAGTTCCCCGATGCTCTTGCTAGTGCTCCTCGATCACCTCCTTTCTCTTCCAAATTACAAATGATTGTACCTTCTGGCATAACACCCACAGGCATGACATTTCCAATTTGTAGAGCAGCTGTTTAGGGAAAAAACAATGATCAATCAATAACCGAACTTCTTAAATAATACAGTAAGGCATTTATTAAATAATCAGAAACAGCCTCTGGATTATAAAAAATCAGCATTAGAAATAAGGAATCCATTCACATCATTCGTAGTATGAAGCGTTGAGATTCAGGTAATTTGTTAACAGAGACTTTAGAACAAACTAAAATCAAATGATGCATTTGAATGTAAACTTTTATAAAAACACAGTAGCATGTTTGTTTTAAAACAATTTCTAGAATAAGAAACACCTGAATTGCAACTTCCCTTCATAGACATTTTATAACAAGCTCAGTATCTTCGGTATGAGATAAACTACCTTTTTTGCCGCAATATAAAAATTGTCCCGTGAACATTCCTTCGGCAGCAAGGAACAGTTCCTTCTTCAGTTTGTAACGATAAGGATCTCTGAAAACAACCACAGCCAGTGGTGCACCCCTACCAGGATCGTGAATAATTTCCTGTTAACCAAAAGTGAACGTGAATTTAGTTTTCTAGATAATTAAACATACAATGTTAGACATTTAATAAATAATCAGAAACAGCCTCTGGATTATAAAAAAATCGGCATTAGAAATAAGGAATCCATTCACATCATTCATAATATGATGAGCCATACACCTCAAGACCAGCAGAAGTTATCAATACTTACTTTTACGCTGCCTTTAATATACCCATGGCGTTCAGCAAAATCCACAGCCCTCAACTTAGCTGGGCCTTTTCGGTGCTTAACATGAGCACGGAAGACGCTTCCAGCGCCTTTACGCTGACTTCTAATAACTCGGCCCATGCTTTAGAGCTACAAAAATAACAACGTTATGCAATACAAAGGCTGAAGGATACAGCAATCCTCAATACTTCTAATACTGAAATGCTAGTATGAGAACATGGCAGCTTATCCATTGTATGGTACTGGTATCTATAGGCCTACGTCATCAACGAGACGCTTTTTCATTTCAGAACTCAATTTTGGTTTTACTTCTCCAATAATTTCGGCCAAATTTACAAACACAAATAAACTCTGGTATTTAGGATCGTTATTTGAAATGTAAAATGAAGTAAAGTTGATATTACACGAGCTTTATGCTTGGCATACTCAGCAACACATGCAGCTCAATATTGCGCGAATTCCGTAATTTCGTAAGAAAATCTACCAGTAAATCGCATTTAATTGATAAGAAAATCTATTCGTTGCTTAACTTACATTTTAAAATAACTCGAAGCTGAATTATTATTAAAGGATGGTGCCCGATTGCATTAAAGGCAAACTTACCACGCTCAACAGCAGCAGCAATGAACAGGGACTCACGGAAGAGGAACAGGAATCACAGGATATGACGTCAACGGCCATATTGGAACTCTAATGAGGGTAACCCCAGAATACTGTGGGCTGTGGGCGCTGTGGGGTAACCCACAACCACTCCATCAATGTTAGATATTTTAAAAGCAATTCGTGAAATAAATAATATTCGCTATATAACCATATTTTTTTCCAATTAAGATTCGGGTCATCCGCATTTCCTTTTTAAATTAAATATTTGCTGTATTTAAACGTTAAAATAAATTTAAAAAAAGGTTCCATACGATCTCAAAAAGTTTTCATGTTATACTCAAACTTATATGTATATTTCACATTTATTTGATTGCTATACCCACGTTTGCTACTAAAAAGCGTCGTCTCGTTGTCGTGATTTTTTTTTTTGGGAAAATTGACTATTGGATGGCTACTTGAGCATGTGGACTAAGATCGCTTGATGGATTCAAATCTGATGCTTTTATAAATCCGCATTAGCCCGCAATACCAACAATTATTTCTAACGTCATACTTTTTTAAAACTACGTTTTTAATTAAATTTTCATTAAATGTTTCATGATTCTAGCGGTCGTGGCCACGTAAATGAAGACTTCATATATCAATTAAACTTTTTCATAATTTCCTGTCAAATAATGATTCCATTCATTGCATTTTTCGAATTAAAAAATTGGCACGTTTGACGTGGCCAAAGTACATCAAATTCGATCAAACTAATCAAATTCTGTTATTTTTAGTCGCGAAATTGTAAATGTCGTCTCATTCAAATTTGGCGCCAACCTTTACCAAGGACTCTCAAAATGGCCGTCCATAGTCATAGATAGAGGGCGTTCCTTTCGTTTTGATTAAGCTTCTTTTTTGTAGCCCAAGTCTTATTGGCCAAGTTTGCGTCAGCGGAAGTATCATAGTCACCGGTACGGCGAGTGCGATCACTGTGGTGCGATTTTACTAAATTTTCGAAATATCTTTGTCACGTCGCGGGAGCAATTCTGACAACGCTGGAACGATTTTTCATTCCTTGTTCTTCGATAATATGAGTTATGAATCCGACTACAATGGAACGGGTCTAGATCAGCAGGTATTTCCACGCGATTTTTAGTGCATTTGTTTCGGTGAACCCCCACGAGAAGGAGCACACTTTAAATTTTCATCGGTTAGGTTAGGCAAGCTCCCAGTTCGGAAATAATCTCTTTGAGAGAAAAATGGCGCAGTGGATTGTAGCTCCTTGCGGTTATCCCGACGTTAGCAACGGCCAACCTTATTTCTATCAAGGAAATGCCCCTCATCCGAATCCGGACGTTTTACTAAGGATGCAGGTTCTGCTAACAAATAATTTCGATCTTGTAATAGCGAAAGGGAAAGATTTTATGGGGATTAACTTAGCGTTAGGCTTAACCCTGAGTCGAAGGGTGAATAGCGCTTTACGAAAAGTGGGTTTTGGAAGAATAACCAATCGTTAGTTAATTTTAACCATTGCTTTCGTTTAAGTATTATTGCTTTTAAGCCGCTTTTTCGTCAATTTTTAGTCTTTATTTGTGTGTTCGTAGTGTTGCGTTTGCATTTTTGTCGTTGTGGCAAATTAGTCCTAGTCGAATGAAAAACCGAGACGAAAAGGCGGCCATTGCTCGACTGATCTAAATTTCCAAGATTTCTTTTTTATTTGTCCTATATATCACTCCGGTGATTACTATTAATGTATTAGCGTGACTTGTTCTTTTTATTTCAGCAGCTTGCTAGCTTAAACCTTAATCGTTGGATTTTTTTGTCCAAAAATTGTAAATAGCGCACGTCTCAAAAATAGGCTTCTTTTTTCGAATGCATTATGGGTAGCAAATGGCCTGATTTGTCAACCTTTGTGCTTTTGTTCTTTCCTTTGTTTAATGGCAGTGCTTAACCCTATAGGCTTACAGTAATGATAAAATCTTAGAAAATAGCCCATTAGATATGTATTTACAATTATTTGTGAATAAATTTTTTAACCCCACAGTAGTATAGTTGAATGCCGCATTTCCTCGAAGAGTGATATAATGTATCGCGTGATAAGGCACGTGCATTCATTTCACTCCTTATTTTGCATTATTCAATACCCCATAAAATTGACAATTTTTAAATTATTGGAAAAACTGGCATTAAAGTGTCTGTCCAAGACTAGAAAATTTATTATATACTAGTTATAAATTGATAGTTTTTAAAATGATGCGCGTGGTGGTCTACCTTAATCATTGTACCTTATTCAGTAGTAGCTTACTCAGGCAGAAGTTTTTAAGAATTGTACTTTGGTAATCGTGGAGTCGTGTATGCTAAACCTAATCAATCGCTAATTTGTTCAGATAATCAAGGTTATCACTTTAAATTAATTAGCATTTATAATGCCGTCAGATTGCATGAAAATGTAATATAGGGCAGTTTTCATACTAGTCTTTGCTAAACGTCGGTAATCTAGAATTAACTTTAATGATAAAAATTAACAAAATACTTTTTAGATAATTATTTACTTGTTAGTAAGTTATTACCCCAATGTTGAGACGTTAATATTACTTCCTCTAATATTTAAATGTCGTAAATTTTCTGGATGATTACAAAATATGGAAATAAAAATTGGGTACGTTTCTAGGTTGGGGTAAAACGTTATCCAAAAGTTAATGTACTGTATTTAACTAGGTGATTTTTAGTCCTTGCGTGTCAATTCTGCCATGTGGTAGTTTTTTCGAAGTTTATAAGCAAATAATACAATTGTTTATTTGGGTCCATGCCAGCGAAACTGAAACCAGAAACTTGTTTTTTGTGTTAAGCGGAAACGTGGTTTCATATTTCGGAATGGGTTTCTGGATTCGGCATACATGTAGGCTAGTTGGTGTGGACCCACCTTTATGTTGATTGCCTTATTTGCAAGTCATTCAAACTTGCTTAGATGAGTTTCTGATTTTTTTTAATGTTAATTCGGTGTCTTATGTTGCGGCCTAGCTATTAGTCACATGAAGGATATTTTTTTATCATATACAGGATGTTTCATTTATCATGATCTGTCCAATATCTTGTAAAATAAACAGTAAATTGGAAAAGTTATCAAAATACAAGATTAATATTATCCACTTGCCTTTCAAATTATGCAAGAATTAAGGGGCCCCCTTTTAAATTTTCAATGGAGACCCCATTTTTTGCAGCTTATGAATCTGCGCCTACAACACAATTATTTTCTTAAACATTTTTTTGCTTCATCTTATTGTTTCTGTAATCGATGGAACTATAAATATTGTGAAATTGGCATGATATGAAAAAATGTAACCTCCAAATAGCAGGGTGATTTAATTTAAAAGGGGCAATAATTTAATATTATGCAAAACATAGCTTGAACACTCCCTATTATTGATGTGGGCAAGGCAAGTTTTGGAACATTTATTCATATGATGCAAATTTCTCCACATTTAGTTTCATCGATTACTGCTAAATCTAAGATGATTCGAAAAAAAATGTTTTAGTAAGTTCAGATTCATAATCCGCAAAAACAAATGGGGGTCCCCATTTAAAATTTCAAAAAGCCTTAACTCCCCCATCACACACAGGCAGGCCCCTTAATTCTTGCATAATTTGAAAGGCAAGTTGATAATATTAATCTTGTATTCTGATAACTTTTCCGATTTACTGTTTATTTTAAAATATATTGGACAGATCGTGATAAATGAAACACCCTGTATAATACCTAGCTTATACGATTAATAATAAGTAAAGAAAATACTTCACATGTAAAAATTAAGTTAAATATATATTTTTTTTAAATCAAAAAAATTCTTTGTTAAAATGTTAAATATGTTAAAAATGTGGTCATCCACTTTATTCTTATTTGCAGTTTCTAGTCACCTTCCATGATAAAAGTAAATTTGCTATGGCAATAAAATTGATGTCCCTTTTTATCCAATTCTTGGCTCTAAATTGGCATGTAACAGGTTATTTCTTGCAAATATTAAAAATATAATCGGGTTATTTACCTTATCTCCAATTGCCCAAGGAAAAATGATTTTGCAACTGATATAACCTTCTGATCGCAATACGGGAAATGCTACCAGTAGCTTTATGATGTAATATTAAACTAGTTGAATTTAATGCAAATTTTAACCTGACCTAAATATGTTCTCAAATTGAGAAGTTAAAATCTTGAATTTATCCACTAATGATGTTGGGCCTTTAATGGTAAATGTTTGGATAATGAGCAATTAACTAAGTGCTGTAAATTTTTATGGAATTAAAATAAATGGACTGTAGTGTAAAAAAATTTCGTACAATGTATGTATTTGAGATATTTTGTTCTATAAGGAAATATATATTTCGAGAGATTTACCTTGCCTTGTAACAAAAAACTCGTAGTAGATATCTTTGAACGCCACAGCCGTGGCGGTCGAAGTTATCATTCTAACCCACTAAGGGAGTTCCGTGCCCACACGGATGCATTCTACTGGTCGTTCTTCCCACGGGCGATCCGGTATTGGAATGGTTTACCTAAGGATAGTCTCAAACTGAGGAAAATGCAACCTTTTGACGATGCTGGGGTCCATCGTGTTACGGGCCACTAGTCCGTTCTAATGTGAGGAAGCGACCCCCCCTGCCACATGGCACTGTGTGTGCTGACCGCAGGGTATTGTATTGAATTGAATATTTTTAGACTTAGAAATATTTACACGTACTGAAGGCCGTGTATACTTTTATGTAAAAGCTTATATACGTGTATATAATAAATAGCTTTCAACATTTTAAAAATAATGTAATTGTATAATTTTAAATAATTACAAAAATATACTGAATGGGAAAAATGTGCATATGCAAATTATACAATATCATGACTTTTTCCACAATGTACCTAATATAGGTTCATTTTAAAAAAATTTAAGTTAAAATTTAGCTAAATGGTCAAGTGACTAATTATCCCAGTAAATGAGGCCATTTGGAAATTCAGGATTCAATTACATTAGCAAGTTCTATAAATTTAGTATTTAGAAATGTAACGACCTGGTCGAGTGCCTTCCAAACAACTGAAGTCTGTTTTATTGATGCCCTGGTAGGACTACTAATATGTATGGTCAGTTTAATTCAATTTCATTCATTCAAACAAGTTTGCATTAGTCTTCAATTTGTTGACTATTCTCTAGTTAACAGGCATTTTTAATGACTTCTGGATTATTAATATTTCTGAAGCAATTTCCATTATTATTAAGAGATTTGGGTAGTCATTGCTGTTCTGTTCATTGTACTTGTTCTGTTGCATATTTTTTGAACTTGTTATAGTTCTAATGTTATGTCCTTAGTACTATACTTACTAAATTGTGGTTTTATGCCTTCCTTTTTATTTATTTAGAATCCTAGTCCCATAACAAACTAAAATATTCAGCATTTAATGAAATCACGATTATGTCAGTGAAACAGCCTCAATTCTAGATAAAGGTTTAATTATATTAGGCCTCACTGAAATGCTATTTATCAGTTGGAAACTTTCCAAATTGACTTTGGTGTGTATAATGTTGTTTTTACACGCATATATATATATAATTTTTCTTAGTTAATTTTATTGTCGATTGCACACATTTGATGTTAATTTTTGTAGACACAAGTTAAAACCTTCAAAAGTTAACATGGACATAGGGTACGTTCACTACAAACTTTAAAGTCAACTTTTTAAGGTGGCTTTAAAAGCTGACTTTAAAGTTTGTAGTGAACGTACCCATAGGCAGTGGGCCTAAATATTATTGTAAAAAGGTTGTGACCCAAGTTTTAGTCATAGGTTAGCCAGGTAGATTAGCCACTGTATATTATGAAATGTTCGCGTAATGAGGTTAACTGCGCCATGGTGAATACGACTAAAGTTTTTTTTTTTATTTTTACCCGTTACAGTTTGCTGGTTTAGACTTGAATGCCTCTAACCCAGGCAACGGAAGAAGTGACCCTGGAAATCAACCGCAACGCTATATTCCTCCCCATCTACGAAACCGTGGACAACAGAATAACAATAGAGGTCTTCCCAATTCTGTCCCAGCACAACCTCCACCACCTGTTAATCCTGGTGCTGCTGTTCCTGGAAATTGGAATGCTCGTGCAAATGGACGACCTCAGAACAATGAGAGAAGAGGTAAGTCTACTGATTTAATTAAGAGATCAATAGAGGATATTAACAGCTTTTTAAAATGAAAAATTATTTGCCCTAAGCAACTATCACTACAGGCCTCATTTACTCATAATAAGATATTTATTTGTAATGGTATATGAAATGGAGGCATTTTTTTTTTTGACAGAATTCTATAACCGCTCGAATGAATTTGGAAGTCGCCCTGACTCAGGTAATAGAAGCTTGACGGGCTTCTTGTTTTGTAGGATGAGTTCATTCTTTCAGGTGTCAAACAATTGTTACCATCCATTTAAACTTGCTATGTTTGAATATCAGGAAACAGAAATCCACGAAGCGATTATGGAAACTTTGGCAATCGTGGGCGTCAAAGTAACCCTCCAAGACTAGGCAGTGGACAAAGTGCTGCTCCCAGGTAAGAATTTTAATTTTGAGAAATTGCCAGGGATAATAAAGGCCAGATGACTGGGATTTTGCTGGACTAGTTTAGGGGGTAATTTTATTTTCATTAGGACAAATGGAATGGTTGTAGGACTTCAGTCAAGTTAATATTCTTTTGTTTAGGGTTTTCAGTTAGCCAGGTAGATTAGCCACTGTATATTATAAAATGTTCACGTAATGAGGTTGAATGCATCATGGTGAATATAACTAAAGTTGTTCAGGGTTTTTAATGAGGGATTAGTTGTATTTACACACTTCTTTGCAAGCAGTTTATTTAGGTTTGTATTTTAAATAATGGAAAACCTTGCCTTTTATTTTCTCATAAAGGTGTTTCCTTCTAATGATTAAATTGTATTTTTATACATTATTACTAGAATGATGTTTTCTGCTTCTGACTGTAAAGAAAGACTATCTGAATAGAGTAGAAATGTTTGTGAATGCATTCTATACTTGAATTCTTGACAATCATAATTTAATCATTTTCATACAAAGTGTACGGATCACTATATTGTGGATCCATATCACAAACCTTGTGCAGTTGTGTGATATGTGCATTTACTTTTTTGGATTTCCTGGTACTTTAATGTGGTATCAATTGGCTTCATAAATGATTTGTGTAGTTTTCGTGAGCTTATTTGATAACATGAAATGCTTTATCAGTGCATTTTTACTCTTTGTGTACCCGTTTTCCTTAGCATTTCTTCTATTGATGAGATTACCAAATTAGTTGTTCAAATCTACATGGCATTATTAGATATCTAAACTGTATGGTGATGGCAGGTGCCCTCAAAATCGGTGAAACGTCAATTTGAAGTTTTCTAAAAATTGAGAATGTTTTGCATGCAGTGTGCACCAGGAGATGTTTCCAGAATAAATTCAAAGTGTTTGTACAGTGTGAATAGCTTTCTAGCCTAAATGTAGTGTATACAAAGACACACCTGTGTAGTTGAGCTTCAGGATTTTTTAAATAATGTACAATTTTATAGGTTTGTTGAAACCTGGTTCATTACAGATACCATTTTAGCTTCAATTTGCCTCAATTGAAACATAATTCTGGCTTAGTAACTTTATTCAAAACTTGGTTAATGTAGATAATTTGTTGATGCTGATGGAATTGTTAATCTGGAAAAGGAGTATTTGACTTATTTATTATGAACTAACATAATGTGGTATCGCAGGAAGCATTTCACTGATTACATGATTTTGTTTGAATAGCTGGGATCGTGGAAGTGGCAGTGAGGCCCGCTGGAAAAGCGATGAAGACGATTGGTCTACTCTCCAACCCCGAAATGAAAGAACGGAGATGTGAATAACATTTGACAAAATTGTTTTGTTGCTTTTAATGAATACTAATGAACGTTGATTTTCTAGGGAGTTGTTCGGAGGCAATAATACTGGGATTAATTTTGACAAGTATGAAGACATCCCAGTTGAGGCCACTGGCGAAACATGCCCTAGCAATGTAATTGGTGTAAGCATAGCTTTTCTTGCATTGAGTGCATTGCTGAAAAGTGAATGGACAAAGTTAAATTTTGACATTGCTTGGTAAATTTAAATTTACCCCTCACTAATTGCAGTGAAAATGACAGATTGCATATTGCTTTCTTTGTTTTTATAATTAACTGCCACGTGCGTGTGTTTGACGCTCTTTTGTTGGTAAACATTTTGATATTTAATTGTTGAGGCAATGTACCCCTCACTAACCAAATAAGTATTTATCTTGTCTTATTCAGCCAGCTGCACTCTTCACCAAAATGCGTCAAATCTTCATCTCCCGTTTTTAACCTCTTATTTTTTAAGTTCACAATTGCTGGAAAGTAAATTAGGCGTTAAAACTGCCTGTAATTTGCTACTACTCAAACAGCATAACACTACTAATTAAATTCATAAGATTATTTATGTGTTAATGTGTTTTAATATTAAATAAGATCATGTGAGGAATGAATTTGGGTAGAGCAAGAACTGACATCAATTGGTGCAAGCATACTATGTAGTCATAAAGCATACTGAATTTGCTTCTGTGTTTGTTGTGTTGCACATTTTTACACTTGTAGTTTTTCCACATGCCTAAACATGGCTTCTCTCATTTTAGTTTGAAGAATGTGAACTCACAGAGATCATTAAACATAACATCAGTTTGGCCAAGTATGACAAGCCTACTCCTGTTCAGAAGCACGCAATTCCCATCATTTTGGGTAAGCGGGATCTAATGGCATGTGCCCAAACTGGATCAGGAAAGACTGCGGCTTTTCTAGTCCCTATTCTGAATCAGATTTTTGAGAATGGGCCTGCTCAGGGTAATGATATGCAGGTAAGTTGGCTTTATGTGATTTGGTAAATGAATACCGGCATACTTCTGGAGATATAGCAGATTTGGTTCCAGATCATTGCAAAAAAGCGAGTTACAAAGTTGTTGGTTCCAAAGTGCATTTATAAGTTGTCCTTGCATTATTGAGTAGTTATATTATAGTACGTAAATTAATTACTTTATTTATAAAAAAAAAGCCTTGTTACTAAAATGTTTGTTTCAAAACATATACCTGTGTTGAGAGAATTAAATTATCAAAATGTGAAAGACTTGCAAGCGCTTGCTTTAAAAAAAATGCACGGTTTTTTTTTTGTAAAAACTGCAATATGGTGAAGCACGATAAGGCAAGGAATGACTTGTTTTTGGGTAATTTAATAGAAAACTGCATGTTATTTATGGAAAACCAGAGCTATGCTGGTGTACATGTACTTTATTCCTTTATAATTCATTGCAGTATATTAAATTGTGGAATGTACGTTCTGTTTCTAGGGAAAGTCAGGAAGACGGAAACAATACCCGCTAGCTTTAATTTTATCTCCCACTCGGGAGTTGGCAACACAGATTTACGATGAATCTCGCAAATTTGCATACCGATCACGAGTGCGTCCTTGTGTGGTGTATGGAGGGGCTGATGTTGGACAACAAATGAGGGACTTGGATAAAGGATGCCATCTCTTAGTTGCTACACCTGGTCGGCTAGTCGACATGTTAGAGCGAGGAAAAATTGGATTGGATAACTGCAGGTAATACCTTTTTGTTGAGATGGACTTGAAAATTCTCACATTATTCAATTAAAAAGGTTGTGCTTTTAGATATACAGTACTGATAACTGATATAATATTATTTAAAAATAATGCAAAAATGCCCTATTAACCCTTTTCTGTAATCAAGAAATTCTTGTAGCATGAAGCATGTTAAATATCTTAATAAGTGGTCATAATTTAAAGCTAATATAAGGTCATTCAAAATGTTATATTATTTTCCAAGAATCAAAGTTCTACTAGCTTATTTTTAACCATATATTGACGTCTAATCATTCTTCATTACGTCTTTTCAGGTATTTGGTTTTAGATGAAGCTGACAGAATGTTAGATATGGGTTTTGAACCCCAAATTCGCCGTATTGTTGAACAAGATACTATGCCACAAACAGGCAAGCGACAAACGTTGATGTTCTCAGCCACTTTTCCCAAAGAAATCCAGGTAAATTTGAATGCCAAACTGTAGAATGGCCCCTTAATTGATTCACTTTCCAATGCTGGTTTTCTACAAGTTTGTTTTTGGTTTTACCTAAACACGTGCCTTTTATGGTATTTTAACGTGATTTGTGAATTTTTTGCATTGTAGGAACTGGCTCGCGACTTCTTGGATAATTACATATTTTTGGCTGTTGGTCGTGTTGGAAGTACAAGTGAGAATATTACTCAAAAAGTAATTTGGGTGGACGAGTGTGATAAGCGCTCATTTCTCCTCGACTTGTTAAATGCTGCTGGCCTTGATAAGCCCCGCACTGGTAAAGATGTTTCCACCTGTAATGGGTTCTTTGCTGTTGACTATCCAATACTTAGGCATGAGTCTTTATTTCAGGACCAGAGTCTCTTACACTGACATTTGTGGAGACCAAAAAGGGAGCAGATGCCCTAGAAGAGTTTCTTCACAAGGAGGGTTATCCAGTAACCAGTATTCACGGAGACCGCAGCCAAAGGGAGAGAGAGGAAGCACTGCGTACCTTCCGTTCTGGACGTGCTCCTATTTTGGTGGCCACTGCTGTATGTATTTCTTGATTCAACTTGTGATTTTTACTGTTAGAGTATTATGTATATACAAAATGCCTAGGACACGTAGTTTAAATTTTTAGATTTTTACATATGCAGAATGTTACATCATAGGAGTTGGAACACAAATCCTAATACTAAATTCTGCACTGATGCTGGTTAGCTAGCGAGGTTTGTGAGAATTGATGATGTGCAACATTCTCTTTGGTGGTGACTTTTTCAGATGATTTTAAGTTTAGGTCCTATGCAGATGTAAAATGCATGCTAGTTATTGTAGTCCGTGCAAATTGTGGCCCTAGCATTTGTATTAAAGCTATACATCGTTGTGCTTTGTAGGTAGCTGCGCGTGGTTTGGACATTCCGAACGTAAAGCACGTTATCAATTTTGATTTGCCAAGCGATATTGAAGAGTATGTTCACCGTATCGGTCGTACTGGAAGAGTAGGCAATCTCGGTAAACAAATGCAAATTAAAGTTATCTGCTCACTTAAGTGTGTCCACATCTGAATTATTTGGTATGCTTTTAAGGTTTGGCCACTTCCTTCTTCAATGAAAAGAATCGCAACATGGCAAGAGATTTAATGGATTTGATCGTGGAGACTAAGCAGGAACTGCCAACCTGGTTGGAGGGGATGGCGGCAGAGTCGCGTACACAGTTCAGTCAACGTCGCTCTGGTGGACAACGAAGGTTAGTTGGAATTTTACTTAAATTTATTAATTATTGATCACACTTGAATACAAAGGGTTTGAGAGCCTACCTAAGGTTTGCCTGAGCTAAGTTTTGAGTTTAATGGAGACGACTTTTTAGCTATTAATTTTAAGTTAGTTTTGCAGCCATGTGATAATTGAGAATAGTGGTTTTGGCTTTAATTGAAACAATTTGTTCCATTAAAATGTTATCTGAATTATTCCTAACTATATCTAATATTCTTCTAGATTCGGAGGTGGTGGATTTGGCTCTCGTGATTATCGTCAGCAGAGTCGTGGAAGCACCGGTGGAGGAGGAGCCCCACGTGGTGGCGGTGGTGGCTTTCCAAGCCATCAGGGTCAGGGTCAAGGCCAAGGATTCGGTGGTTATGGAGGAGGCAACCACTACATGGGTGGTAGTTACGGTGGGAATTACAGTGGAAGAAGCTTCGGACAGGCCACTGACTGGTGGGGCAGTTAAGAACCCGGTCTTGCTGGGTAATTTCGCCGCAGCAGCTCGAGGTGGACACTGTGATTCGAGAGTTTAAAGAGATGTACGAAGAGCCTAGCGTTACGACACCTGATTGGTTTGAATGCCCGAATTGCCGAAGAATACGATCGGCCTCTTAAATAGCCCAGGTCCATGTGGTGCTCCCACGTTGCCCCGTTTGCCAGTCTCAACTAATGTGCGCAATGGGCCACTATGAAGAAGAGACGCAAATGGAAGAGATGTTCTTGACTCCTCTTATTCCCTCAGGGGTCTCGTTCATGCTTTTTCTGAACATTCCTCCTCAGGGGCGCCACGAGCCCGCTTGTCGGGATTGTTCGCTCGTGGCTCAACCCTGTGAATAAGTCTCGTTTGAAGGAGTTGAGATATTCTCATGCTTAACCTCTAAGCAGAACTTAAATGTAAAACATTCCAGTGGTCTGATTACGTTTTTAATTTCGTCTGCACCATCCATTTTTAGTACATGGTGGTAAAGCCATAAGGCGTGCGATTTCATCCAATGGATGAATATTTTTTCCCTCCTCATCCATCTTTCTGCTCGAACTCACATAGGGTGGATATTAGATGGTGCAGGCATTTTTGATATCAGACCAGTAGATGAGCAGGCAGCAAACAAATGATTGTAACCTCGTTAGTCAGTTTCTCTAGGAATTAGGTGCATCTGTTAATCTTAGTCGTACCTTCCAATTTATGTTTTAACGTGTATCGCTGCCTTCGTGCGAATCACAGTTAAAAAAACTTGGTAATCTGCAGCTCAAAAATCATAGTGAAGTTTTTTATATTCTGAAGTACGAATTGTCAGTTGTTGCCTGCCAATGAGTATGTTCTGTATGGAGGTTAAATTGTTCATTCTAGGTGATAATATTTGGGAGCACTGAACATACTGAAGTTTTTAACATGTTCAAATTTAAACAATAGTTTTGTGTGTGTGTGAGTGTGTATGCAAAGTTGGATAATTTCGCTTGGATTTTGAATCCGAGCGTTCGTTAATGAATTTGGGGGGGAAATTGTCAATCATGGGCAAGAAAAGTCCTTTCTGACTTTTCTTGCCTAACTACATGTACCTCCTCGGGAGGGTGAATTATTTTGATTCAAGATATGCCTACACATAAAGCTTCTCTCATTCAAGCCTTGATCGGCCAAAATGTCGATTGTGAGTTATTGTAATCAGGTGGGAAAAGTGACTTAGTCGGTAACATTTCCCAAGTCACAGGGTCACAGGGCTGTTGCCAATTTTTGTGCTATTTTTGATTTCTTGTCCTTGTGTTATAATTCTGTGTTTAGAGGAATATAATACCTTCTTCTTATTTCTTTTTCACCCTTTGCTGCCAAGGCTTTTAAGCGTGTCCAAAATTGTCCTAATCTTTTTCCTGTTCGTTACATCACCCATAATAATCTCCGCCCATTCCAAAGTTTATACACGATGTAGATGCATTAAAGCCAATGTTAAAAGACCCAAGCACAAATCAAAGGGCCTTCCAGCAAAGGAATTTCGTTGGTGTTGTGGTAGTTTGATTATATTGTAGCCATGTATTTTGGAAGTATTAAGTTTGCCGTCCCATTCTTTAAATATGGAAGCTACTGTTGGCTCATATCGGTTCTATTCTGCCAAAGTGATAATTTCTCGTCATTAAAATCCACTTATATCTTGGATGTTAAGCATTTTAATAAAGCAAGCCATCCTGGGCCATGAGCATATTTCTAATAGGGGAAGTGAAAGTTTGACTTCCCCTTGATGAATGCCATCAATAATTTAAGACAAAACTAGAATTGTTAATCCAACGTAATTGTGCAGTAATGCACCAGGCCACGAATAACGTGCAGTTTTGACATCCTCCCAGATGGCAAGGTAATTATTTCGAAACCAATAATATAGAGAATGGTCTAGCCAATTGGAATCCTGCGCCGAAACATTATCAACATGATATTAAGGGATTTTAACGAGATTTGTTATCAGGCTGGCATTTGGAGCTGCGAAATTTGAAGCTGACTGAGCTTCTAAACGTGGGTAGGGAGGGTTTAGAGAACGTTGTTCTTGTACTATACCGTCGCCATCGGTTTACATGTGGCAGTAAGTTATTGCTATTGAAAAATATTGCTTTTGTATACGCGATTTCTTTCATCTTCAGCATCTGTATACGTAGTCTTGCTTTAGCAAAGTAGCCATACGTTTGCTCCTAATCTCACTCCGTCAGTTTAGATCGAAACTGCTCTCGATAGTGTTGCTTTTATGTCATTGTCTAAAAACTGGATCTCACCATTAAAATGGTCTAATCCACTAATATTTGAAATTTTATCAATTATAATTTTGTGGGGCATTCTTTTTCAAATTAAATTTATCTTATGACCAGATTCTTAGGTAATGTTAACATTGGGGGTTTTGATCTTTTAACTTATCTCGTTTTTAACCCAACCACCTTTTAACCTATGCAACACGTGATCTACCCCATCGTGAGGTGTTCGCATCTGCCAGAGGTCCCCTTCCAATAAAAATTGTCTCATAGCTTACTTTTATGGGAGATTTTTTGTGTGCTAAATTGCCATTTAAAGCCTGCACGTTAGGATATGGAAGAGTGCCAAGGAGTAATACGAATCGCTATTTTTAACGACCGCGTTGTACATCTGTTTATCTAATTCATGTAGTTTTTATTCCGAGGCCCGGTATTTTTCAGCAGGTAGTTTTACACTAGGATAAGTGGTCCAAATACCCGTACCATTAGAATCGTGCTGTGGAATGGAGCTGTCCTGAAGCTCGTGTCAAGTCCACAAGTACCTTGTAGATTATAATTATCTGAGTTGTTTTCACAAATGCATAATGTTGGTTTTAACCGGGTTCCCTAAACTGCTGTTTCAAAATACTGGTCTCCTAACCGTGGTTAAAGGCCAGATAATTCGTAAGAAAAAGCACTAAGTATTTAAGTACCTGGAATCAAATCACTCATTGTTGCCAATTTTTAATTTAAACTGTTGATTTCGTTTATTCTCTATCTTTACTTATACCGGGTGCAATATATATTTACCATCCTAAGCAGATCTGTTTGTAAACTTTTCTTTCATCTTTGTTTTAAACTTAATTCTGTGATCAGTAACGCTGCTATGAGTTGAAGTGCTGCGGATTTGTGTTATTACTAGGGGGCCATTATATTTTGTTTCCAGTTTATTTATCGTCGCACTGTTGTGGGCACAAATTGGCATTTTTAATCGAATTCATGCGTCATTTCTAACGTGATAAGAGTTTAAACTCTTGTTTCAAGCGTTATTTTTGCTGTTGTTTTTGAACAATTGTCAGATGGCATTTCTTGTAAGCTAAAATTTAAATACAATGACAGCCTTCTTAGGTTGGTCATTTTAGTTAACAATATTCTTGAATTGAATTCGAGTGGAAATATGCATATGTATAACAGATTTGTTGACCTCAACATTGCCGATTTTGATTTAAAAATATTCTCACGAGTTGATTTTTATTTAAGATGGTTTGCACATGCATTTAACTGAATTGTAAATTAGCATTTACTTATTGCGTTCATGCGACGTTGAAAAGCACGCGTTTTTTTACCTAACGTATAACCCGTTTAATTTGGACAGCTAGCCCAAATGCTGTCCAGGGTTAGTTTAGCCCATGCCAAGGGTAATCTGCTGCATAATGATGTAATTTGTCTTGGTTTCATCGCCCTAGGGTTCACGCGCCTTTTTACCAAAAAAAAAACATGATCCGGTTTGCCCGCTCGGGTGTCGAGGCGTAAATTCGAAAGAATCCAGTTGAGCCGTGGCTTTTCTGGAACATTGTCCATCGAGGACGTACGATGGTGCTTTGGAACTTATCGTTTTTTCTAGTCCCAATGTCTTTCTCGTGTGAATTTCGAGGTCTGGTTTAATGTCTCGTCAAAATTTCCACCATAGCATCATTCTGTCATACGTCATTATTATGTGTGGTTTCTCCATGGTTCAAAGCACCATTGAAGACTGCTTTACTTTCCCCCTTGTACCATTTTCCCCCACTCTTGTCCTGTCCTTATACCATGTCTCATACTGCCTGTGTTAAGTTATTATCATGAGATTACCTTGCATTTAAGTGCATATTAATCGAATCATCATGTTTGTTATATCTCGATACTTGACGGAGCTGGTCTCTGCTTACAAGAGTTAAGATTTGTTTTTTGTTTTCCTTTCGGCTTTTACATACTATTCATGAAACAAAATTGAGCAGTTCAATGTAAATGCGAACCGCGCAATTTAAACTATGGTTTAGACTAAACTAGTTGCTTAGCTCCGAACTTTAGATTGCAGCAGAGCTGCGAGATGAGAATTGCATCCAATTTTCACTGAAAAGTTCTGTTACCTCCAACAGGGTTGTGATTGTCTTAACTCAGTAAAACTTTTGCAGGCTTTTCGAGACATGGTGCTCTTTGCCTGTGAACATGCCCAGTGGCCTCTCGCTGGCTTATGTCATGCACTTTTTGGTGCATTTTTGAGTTCCTCATATTGTTTTGCATGTATTATCTTACTCATTTAAATTCGGGGGTGCCACCTGCACCGCTTGAAAATTTCAAGGATCTCAAAAAATTTTATACGATACTACCCAAAATTTGTACACTGGGGCAAGTTCACTTCTGAAATGGGTACTGTAAGTTTTCCATTGCTGTGGGCATGAAAACCAGGATCTGTGCAGTAACTTGGCTTGAAAATGTTTACTTTTTATAATTTAGTTTATGAAATCTGCTTTGTGATAGCGACTCAACTTACCAATTGGATGGTATTCTATTCTTCCATACATCCTTTTTTTGTTTCATACGTAATCATCGAAAGTATGTTTAGAGAACACTAGAGTACCATCTATTTTCTTGCGAGAGAATTATTTATTGCAAAAATTGCGAGTTTTTGGGATGGCAAAACTTAACTTTCGTGTTTACTGATATTGTAGAATTGAAGCAAATAAAACGTTTGTCAAATTTATTGTGTTGTTTGAATAAATGTGTTGAGATGCATTGTTTTTTTGGTAAAGCTTTTCCCACTTCTGATACTGTATTAATAATTGTCCACTATGGTTTTTTAAAGTTGCTTCCAGGTAGTATTTGGGACCCCTCCCTGCAAATCGTAAAATATTTCTAACAAAAATTTGCCCTGTCCTCTTTTTCTCCAAGTTCCTTTTCTACAGTAGCCATATGGATCAAGAAGAAACGGTTGGTTGGGAAATTTTGCTTAGTAGATTTTCTTTTTTATTTCCAAGAAAGCTGGACAGTTTATATTAACCCGTTTCTCCCAATACAGAGAAAGCCGCTTAATTCGATCACGTTAGTGCAGAGATTTTGACCGAAATAGGTCACGAATGTCAAAACACGCTAAAAAATGACCTTATCAAAACAATTTGCTCTATGTAGAACATACATGTATTTTAAAATTGATATTTGTTTAAAAAAAGTTACGAGTAGTGTTCGATGTTGCCTGCTTGTTTCAAAATCCATCTTGAGTACAGCCGCCGTGTCCGTGCTTTATGAAACACGCTCAAACTTGTTTCTCGCGTACGCGTTAATGTACTAAGACACGTGGACAATATGATCGAAATATTCCATAAAACGACCGGATTAAGCAACATTTTTATATAGGCCAGCGTAGGAAAAAAAAATTTTCTGAAGGTAGTGATCGAATAAAATGATTGCGTGATTTAATTAACAAGCTTTCATCGTAATTTGAAACGCGCGCTCATTTTTAAAATCCAAGCAGCTGTGATGTTTCTGTTTCGGTCGGAAGATGGCGCTACAATCTCGCCGTTCGTGAGCTTCTACAGGAAGAGGTAATGAATGTGATTCTCACTAGTAGCAAGTACCACAGTATGCTGAGCAAGTACTCTGGTTATATGACCCCCGCAGTCGAGATGCTGCTTTATAGAGTCGTGTTTGAAACGCTCTAATTGTGCTCATGAGTCCATTTCATCGTCTTCTCTTCGGATGTTTCATTCCCATCGCAACCGCGCGTTTCGTTGCCAGTTAAAAAACGGATAAATCGTCCAGCTGGATTAATTCGTGCTTGTTTTTTCGGAGGCATTCTCGTCGAACTTCATCATGGCGTTGACGCCTAGTGTGAATTGCAGTCTCGACGACATAGATTTGAACTCTCTGAAGGTAAGAAGCGCGTTTCCATTCTGTTCAACGATTACATTTTTCGTCGGTTTATTCGCATTTTGACTCGAAATACTCGGGACTCGAGCTTCGGATTTTCAGAAGCAAAGAAATTCGACAATGGAAAAAAATATGTGGGAGAACGAGTAGCATCCTTCGGGGAGGGAGGCCTTTTGTTAGAGGCTAGGTGATGTCAATGCCTTACAACTTTAGTTTTCAAGCAGAGAACAAATACGACGAAATTTCTGAGAATATTAAATTCAACCCATTTTTATGGCCTTCTTATCGAAGGCCTCGTGAAATAATTTACAAAAAAGCATATCTGTCTGTCACGTTCATTGTACAACGAGCCAGATATCAGGCACGTCATTTTTGTTCAATTTTCTGGTAATTTTATATCCACCCATGAAGTCGACGAAATTTGCTCTTTGGGCGAAGGAAATGAAAAACTGATAAACTTTGCTTTTTCGTTTTGTCCCAATCAAAAACGCGTGTTTTGCTAACGTGGCTTCTCTGTGGGCGTTTCGTTAAAAAAAAACCTATTGAACAATGCGTATAACAATTACAGGTTGTCAGCTTATTCTTGAAAAATGGCAAGGATAGAGCCAGAAGTGTGCTTAGCACCAGGCATAACAATTGTCCTTTGAATGCGTGTCTATAGTAGCTCCAAACTTCGATCATTGCAATCTATGCTCAATTAATAATTGCTCATAAACCGATCAGCTGTGTACACCTTGAACCACGGACGGATGTTTGAAGTAAGGTCGTTTGAACGCCTCGGTTTGAACTATGGGGCAAGTGCAAATTTTTCCTTTTTTATCTAAGGATATTGTATTGGTTATTGACTTCCGACTTGGTGAATGCCTATTTCCCATCGTAGTTTAAGGTCTGGGCTGGTTTGATTTTTATCAGTGTTTCTAAGTTTCAGGGCATTCAACCAATAAACACAATACAGACAGTGTATACGGTTGTTTGGCAGATTGCCTCTTTCGTGGGTTCTGGTTTTGCTCTTCAACTTTTTAAATTTATGATTTTTGCGTGTAACGTGAGTAAGTTTAAAGTTGATACAGATGAAGAAGGAACTGATCGTTTCGATTCCTTACCGTACGTTATACGGAATATCAGTTTAATTTGAGATAAATTAAATTCAGATCTCGTACCTGATTTATCTACGATTGGAATGTAGAGAAAATTTGAATATGAAGATTTTGTGACTATTTTCAACATCTTCCAAAGAAATACACCATCCAACTTCGGAGCCAAGACCCAATTAAGTTTTTTTTTATCATCTACACTTATGCAAGTTTAGGCAAGATTATAGTCAAGATTATAGTCATCTTTAAAAGGCCTTTTAAAAATAATGAGACCTTTAAAAAACCTTCAGGCGTTCCCAAAGACAGATGATATAGTAATCAACTACAGGGTAGATCGCAGATTTGGAGACTACCATTTGGAATGGCCCACCCTAAGCTTTAGGATCATAAATAGCATCTTGGTTCAGTTCAATTTCAAGTTTACTGGAGTAAACTTACTACTGTCAAGTATCATCGGTGGCTTAACACTTCCATGTGAATAATTTTATATTCTAACATAATATTTTATCCGACTTTTTTTTAAAAAAAAAAAAATATATCTCTTCGTCTTCGCGTTTCTTTTCACGCTCAATTTCCAATTCTGTCTTTGTTTACTTATTATATTTGTACAATACATTGAGAAATGTTACACGTTTTAAC
This sequence comes from Megaphyllum sjaelandicum, assembly GCA_034698745.1. NCBI lineage: Eukaryota > Metazoa > Arthropoda > Diplopoda > Julida > Julidae > Megaphyllum > Megaphyllum sjaelandicum. The sequence continues at coordinate 21,675 of JAQGBX010000187.1, read as the reverse complement.
TTTAACTTTTCCATGTGAGAGAAAATTTGTTCTCAAGGAAGTAGTATTTATTTCAAGGTTTGTTTCAAAAGTTCTACGTTTGCAACGTTTAAAAGCCTAGTTCAGTGTTGTATTTTAAAATTAAATGAATATGCTTTAGCTAATAAGCATAGTGGTGAATAGGGTAGGTCTTCTTGAAAAGGTTTTAATATGTAGGCCTATAGTAAAAAGTGGGTCAAGTTGTATTATCCACCAGTTGGTTGTCATCGATTAGGTTTAAATTCTCCTCTGAGATGGCGATTATAAACCTGCGTACATTTTTTCGACTTTTATTTTCCATTGAACGCGTATGAAATTGTGAAGTGTCATTGCTGTTATTTCATTTAGATTAGAATCCATTTGAAACTAGGCTAAGCAGGATGTGATGCTATGTAACGCCATCTTAAAAGGATAGACTTTTGTTGTAAAACGTACTGTGGGCTGATCCTTTTATCTATGTGGAAAAGATTTTGGCATCACTGTCACCATAAAAACTGATGGCGTACATGTATGCCATCATATATCCTGCGAAGGATTAGTTTGTTACCACGGAGTTTTATTATTGGAGAACTTAAAAGGAATTTGCATGTATTGGCTAATTCGCTGTCAGTTTGGGAATTAACCAAACCCTCGCAAATAACCATGCAGCGAGCGGTTGGGCAGACCACTGCATGGTTTTTTCCTTTATTTCTGGAAAATAGCTATAAATTGTTGTTCCAACGAAATTGCTGAGCCCAATTTTGTCGTGCACAAAAATAAATACAAAATAAACGTGCGCATGCACCGAGACAACAACAAAATTCTTTGTACAGTGAATGAACAAATGAATGGCTTTCATACCCTCTAAATATAAATGATTATATAACTTGCGATGCATAATTTTTTTGATATTTTAAGTTTGGTATTGATTTTATAATCCTGTCATACCCACCAAATTATGTGCTCAGTCTGTATACTGTACAATATACCCTTGAATCACCAGTTAATAACTTTCCTATAATCCAAGATGAAAGCAACTAGGCCAGTGGCGTAAAAATTAAAATGTAGACATTATTGGTATAGGCTACCATGTTCTTTAGCAGTGAATAGGCTATAGGTCTGCTTTAAAGGAATTGTGTATACAAATATCTAGAACAGTGGGCCAAGTTGCAGTATATAGACACTATCCACCAGTTGGTTGTCACAGCTATAACACGGGAGGGGAAGGTGGGACATTTGAAAATTCTTATACGAGAGTAATGAATGTATGAACGTACACGTAACTTAAAAATCACAAACCTCTGATTTAAAAATTTATTGAATGTTAAATTTGAAACGATCTCTATATTAACTAATCATAGTTTCGGCCCAATTATGCCTGTATTAATAATTGTCATTCTTTTTTAGCATGTATGGTCATGCATTGCATTGGAACTTAATTGCTTCTCTCTCAAAATGAAAAAATGCTGAGTTGTGTCACTTCTGAAGCGGGGGCGCGATATTTTTCTCATGTTTGTTTATAACTAGTCCTCACCGCTTAAGGCTCAAGTAGAAAGTTGTGTAGGAGTCGGATGCATAAAGTGGGTTTTGTTTACTGCTTTGGTCCAATATCTCGTCTTATTATAGGTAATTTATAGAAACGTGTTTCATATTGTCCAATCATAATTTAAAGCGTAATGTGTCGATTATTTTTATCAACCGAAACTGGATAAACCCGACTAATTACTCGTATTATCCGATTAGTATCATTAGCTGATAAAGACATTCTCGGCTTCTCTTGTCTACAGTATGCATGCACATGTACATGAAAACTATGCCGTTGTTCTTGAGATTTAGAATTTTAGTATGCCGGCTGGTTCGTAATGTTACTTTATTGAAAAACAACTCAAAAACTTATTGAAATTATGCATTTCTGATTCATGTCTTCCTAAACTATATGGGCCGCAACCCTTCAGGTAGTAGCGTAAAACGTTTTTGGGGTCAAATAAAATTTGAATTTGAAAAAGGACATTTAGATTTTGTAATGAGGGGAAGCTAGATTTACGAAAACTTGACAGCTAGAGCTACCTAGACACTGCCTAGACAATAGAAACAACGTCTCTTCGATAGCGTTCTTTGTTAAGGGCATACATATACATGTATATCCCCTGTTATTAATAATGATAATCGATTTGGGTAAACTTAGCTTCATGGCAAATGCAAATATCTAGTCATATTGAATTATTGTAAAAAATATCCTGCATTTATTTCTACTACTGCACGTAGCCACGCTACGGCGAAACAACTCATGAGAGATTTTCCTCATCGATGACTTTTCCACGAAATTTATTTAAGATTTCGATAGTGGTAAACATCGAACTGTGCCAGCTATCCTCTTTCTTGTTTTTATTTATGAAATGTTATTGCGCTTCGCCCCATTGCCGGACCTTATGACACCTTGGGTTTTGGATCTTGTTTGATAACTCCTCCCTAATGTTTTCATTGTGATGTTATTCGCATTTTCCATAGTTATTGTGGCTGGAATTTTGGAAAAACGAATATTTTAAAGTATCCACATGCAAAAGTATTGATATTAAAAATGAAATACATGTAATGAATATTTGGCTAAGATTGAGTTGAATTGAGATTAGGCCTACTTAAAATCTCGCAGTACATGTACCAGTAATTGATGTTATCAGTATCACAAAATCACTCGAATGCATGTCGTGCTAATTTGATTTTCAAGTTCACTTTTCTCTCTGCAGGCAAAAAACACTTGTCCTTGCACGGGCTAATTTTTTCCAATTAATATTTAGTTTCTAGCTTTTTTAATTCTGATCTGCGCTAACTAACCTATGTAGGCCTACGTGTAATATCAAATTCAAGAAAAGAATTTCCCGAGCTATGAAATGTTTGTAGAGTATTACAAATATTGCCTACGATGATGCTTTTATAATACTGTATAGGCTACATATAATTTGGCAAGTATTGTTTTTTTTATATTTTTATTTCGGTTTGGAAAACTTGTAATTTCATCTTAGAAAGCGATTATTAGGTTTTCAAGGTCAGAAAAATAGAAAAGGTGAATAATCTATAGGCGTATATATTGATCAGTTTGAAATACATGTACAGTATTTGTTAAAATATACTGTAGTTGCGCTGTACAAGTATATAGTCTGTTGAAATCATTATTGAAACGTTTTCGATGTCCTTAAGAAGAAAGACACTTTGACTCAATTGTCGGGTTCTATATACAGTAGTAGACATTTATAGGCTAGGCTGAAGAGTGTCATACTGTTTTCATGCTTACTAATTCATTGACGAATGTGTATACATCTATTCATAAAAGTGGCGCATCAAATTAAGATGGCGACAGCGCGTGGCTGGCCAATTCCCCTAGTACCAGTAATCTTTCCAAGTATTTATTGAGACCAAACATTTATTCGCGATCAAAGTTCCACTTGTTGATCGTTACGTAATATTTGTATAAATTTGTACACGGGGCTGGGCGCCCTCCTACATTATTTCGAGCAGCAGCCCCCGCGTGATTTATTTTTAAGTAGGCTACTATTGCAAACTGTCGATTATCTCCAAAATTCTATGGCTCTAGGAAATTTCCAGAAAAGCAACAATGTCGAGACTAGTACGTGATATAACGACCTCTCTGTGCAGTGATTCGATCCATGATGTTGCGATTCACCAATTTGGATGTCTGCGAAAGTTTGACATGACAGACAGGTTCAGTTAAGTGTGACTATTCCATACCAAACTTCCGGCTGCAAGTTCTACTCTAATGGACTTTGTGCAAAAATCTGCAATTTGAGCGTTGGCGAGCCAAGGTTTGATAAGATTGTTTCGACTTCATCTGCAGATCGACCTATTGGCACGCAATGGATTATTTCTTTACTTCGCATCTCCGATAATGAAATTTCGAGCCCGAGAAAGCACTTACTGTATAGGCTACTCAGGGTTGCCAGTTTCTGCAAAGTCAGGAAAAGTCAGGCAAGAAAAATGTCAGGAAAAGTCAGGCAAGACCAATCTATAAAAAAACTGGCAACCCTGTATAGCCTACTGTAGGTCTGGTTTGCTCCTTTTGCTTTGGCCTAGGCCTAGTTTTGAGTGATTTGGTACCTAATTGAGAATAGTATCAAAGCAGCCTGCATTTATGCTGTTGTTTGGGTCCAAATTCTTGTATAGTATATAGTCAGTTCTTTTCTTTACCTCCTGGCGCTTTTTGATCCCATCGCTGGTTTGTAGGGGGTCAATAAAAAAACTAACTCGTACAGTACATGTATTTACAAGAAGATTCCGGGCATTGCCTTTAATCGAAGCCGCAATTGATTAAATCCTAATGATATAGTTCTAATAGCGAAATCCACTTGTCCACTCGGAGCGCCCGAGTGTACACTTGGGTACTCCCGGAGTGGCCCTGGCGTACACTCGGAGTGTACACTTTTATGACAAGTGGATTTCGCTATTAGGGACACACTTCAGCGTGTATGGGCCGACCTGCATGGACAATCTTATACTAGACGTGTGTCATGTGACGTGAGGACCTCTGATTAAAAACGTGGACATTTTCACTTTCATTTCATGTCTTATTAATTATTGTATCTGTAATTCTTTCCAAAAATTTTCTTTTAAACTCCGATGATTCATTTGTAATAACCCTCTAGTTTCACGAATTTGAAACTTCAGGTGGTTTAAATGCTGGACAAAATATAAAAATATGCCACAGAAGACACTCACATGGAAATGTATGATTGCATTAAAAGGAAATTTATATAAATTTGCATGTAACTTAATTTTCACGAAACTAATGAAAGTTTTGAGTTTCCTCTTGAACTACATGAAAAATATAAATTATTTTAACTATCTCACAATTGCAGGTAAATCATTGGATATACATGTACACTTCAATTTTTTGATCATGTGACAACAAATGCACTTTATAAGAATATAACTTACAGTATACACTCTCTAAATGAACACATTTTTTGTTTCAGATTCAACATGGCAGAGTAAGTTTGATTAACTGCAATTAAAATAAGTATATTTGAATTTATCCTGCGCAGACTGAATAAATAATCAACTATTAAAACATGTAATACAAATTAATACCAAATTATCTTAATTGAAACTTTTCTATGTGTATTTTGTAGAATTTAAGAATTGGATGAGTAGCATATTTCGAAAATCCTACGATGGGAAGACGCCTCCGAAATGCTACTATTTAGAATGTTCTTCCGAACCGAAGCTTTGTCGTGTTGAGCTTGAAGATTGCAATGCAGAAAGTCAATACTGGTTATGTAAACATAGTAAGCAATTCGGAATTTTCAAGAAAAATCGATTTCTAAATTCTAAATATGAGGACGTCCAAATGTTCTTTTGTAAGGCATCAAATGCGGCTTTGATTAACCAGTCACTATAATGAATGCATGGACACAGAAAAACATTGTAAGTGTTGTTTTCAACCATTAATAATTTTATAGATATTTCCTCTTGTGGAATTCCGTCGCAACCAGCGCACTCCACGATGTATCATACTGGCATTCACATCGGTGATAATGCTACTTACCAGTGTCATATTGGCTATGCTTCAAATATAAGTCCTAAGCGAAGATGCCAAGAGAATGGCTTCTGGTCGATTAGTCCGGTATGTGAACGTGAGTAGCCTTTATCTTTATGATAAATAAATGTGCATATTCAGTATACCATTTAATCGTTTTAAAAATATTTTCCGCACGTTGTTTAAATTACCGGATACAAGTCAAATAATAAAAACTGCATAAATAACTTGCATGATCATTTGAATTATCTCTTCAGCGAAGGATTGTGGGCAACCAGGTTGTAACGCAAATGTCAATTATAAGCTGTCTACAGGAAAAACCACGTATCGTAGCTGGGTGGAGTATTCTTGCATGTTTCCTAACGAAATGCTTCATGGCTTGGAAAGGAGGATGTGCCTAGCGAATGGAAGTTGGGAAGGTGAAAGTCCAATTTGTCATCCAGCACCTGTAAAGCCCACTGAAAACGATGCAGACACCTCAACTTTTGTGCCAAGTAATACATCTGGCCTTAAGCCAGGAGAGGAGGATTTGTTGAAATTATGTGTCGGTAAGAATCTATTTGTACATCAAGTTCAGCAGACGTCGAGTCCCTTACTTCTAAACAGGCTCGTCCAGTTATGTTTTCATGCAAAAGAAAAAAAAGAAAAACTTTTACAAATTTCCTCAACCCTGATTTTGGATTGTAAATTTGCAACTTTTTAAATAACTGTTTTATCGATAATGCCATTATGAAATATTCATATTAATAATGCGATGTACATTTTAGGAATAATTGTTGGCGTCACTCTGACTCTAACCCTTTTGATGTGGCTTGTACTTGCTGGTCTGCTTTGGCGTGACAAAAGGTTGGTTTTGTTCATCTAACTGTCATATTTTTAAATGTAGTTTCATAGATACATTTGAATTTTTTATAAACTGTAATTCATTTTTTTTTAGACAAATAGAAATGTCGGATGATTAGTGAAGACAAATATGCAGAAGCACATTTGAAATGCCGATTTAAAAATATGTTGTAAACGTTTACAATAAAAAATATAACAATTTATTAAAGAGCTCTGTAATTTGCTAATTGCATACATGTATAATTCGTGTGTTAATTGTTTGTATGTGCATATAGGCCCGAAAACCTGCACCCTCACGCATAAGGGAATTTTGAATTTCGCGCCTTGGCGCTTCAGCTTAAGGACGTTTTGTCACGCAGATTTCCACGATAAGAGTCAACCATAAAATACGTCTCGTCTTTTTTTCTTATTAGGTTTCGTTTTAAGCTGTTCAAAACAGAGCAATTCCTTTAGATTTAAAGTGTAATCAAAAAATATTTAGTTATCTTGGTTGTTTCTATCAGTTGAAACAATAAATTAAATTCGGAGAAAGAAAGCTTCTAGACATTTATGAGCTGCCCTTGCCGACAGGCTGCTTCCGTTTTGGTGCGATTTGCAACTTTCTGACTCATCGACATATAGGCCTACCGAAGTGTCGTAAGGGAGTTTAATAGGCTCTTCTAAATGGATTTTTTGGATTAGTAATACGCAATTCCTTCGTCTAACATTAATGGTGAGTAGTTCCGAATAGAGCTTTAGCGTCGTTCGCCTCGGGAATCGGTGATTATTTCCACTTTGATGTACACCGGTGGCTCAAAGTCGTACTGCTAAGTGCGTTGTTCGATCGATTTGGGAGGGTGGGAAAGTGCTAAATAAAGGTCCAGTAAAAAAGTAGCTTGTTTAATGGGGTTGAGCAATATCGCAGCTAATATGTCGAGATAAAATCCGCAGAGGATATGCTAGTTTGGTTAAAAAAATACTGACGGGAAGTTGGTCCCGTCGACAAATCGAGGTTGTCTTAAAAATATCCATTCTCCATAAGGGTGTGCACTACCTGTGTCGGTTGCACATCTGCGCCATAAAGTCGACTAAAGTTTGGAAAGTTTCGACATTTTCTTCTATTTTTAAGTCGGTGGTTCCCGAAATGGACATCTTGCGATAGTGTTCACAATGGTTAGTTATTTTATTTCGAGGTATTTCAAGCCCACTTGCATTATGGTCGACTAGGCCTAAGTACGTTTGCTTAACATGTAGTCAATTTGTTATATCACGGGCTCTACATGTGGCCCTTCATGACGTCATTTCTTTAGTTTGTTTGATTCCAGGAGAACCCGTTTATCGGTAAAAACCAGGTGTTCGTCAATTGTTAGCCTCAGTCGGGCTGCATACAGTGGGCTACTCTGTAAATGTTTCCATTGTAAGTTAATATGGTGACTAAAGTTATTGTTGAAGTCACCAATATGGTGACTAAAGTTTATTGTTGAAGGAAACTCTTCATAAAAATGCTCATAAAAGCTTGACATTCGAGTCTCTGTTTTAAATTTAACGCAAACGAAAGCATCCTGCATTGACAAGGCTCTGTTTTAAAAGTTCTAACCAGCTGACCCCAACGCGCCTTCAATGAATGTAGCTCACTGTGGTTTCTATTAGATCTAACCAGGTCTGTAGTGGTTTTTTTGGTCACACGATGTCAAGTTTATGTCAAACTCTACGATGAGTGAATCAGAATCAGTTTTGCCTTTCAGTGCATTCTTAAATCGTAAAATAATGTAGCCTACATCTGCTAGGAAACAAGTATTCTGCGAGTTTTCTATCTTTTTGGCACCTTAACTAATTGCTCTTTTACCATGTTGGAAACTTGCTCGGTGCAGGATTCTAGGCATATTTAGGTATTGTTGCTGGAATGGCAACTATTCTCTGGTATATATATCACTGACGTTTTCTTCCCCCGCACCGAGAAAATAAGGAACGTTCTCAGAATCGCCACGTATTTTTCGGGTTAAAAATAATGTACAAATTTCCCGGCTGGAAGATGCTAATTATATGGCGATTTGCCATTACATTTAAGTTCTTTGAGGGTTTAGCCTACATGTACTGAGTTTGCTATTGTGATATTGTTCAATCTGTGCTCAAGACATCTCAAGTTAAGAGTTTATAGTGAAATGAAGATGCATATTAGTGACCGCACTGGTGTAATTTGACAGTTTTGTGTCGATGCAGTGTGAAATGCTACTTTCATATTTATGTGGAAATTTAACGTATAAATTGTTAAATTAACTATCCAGACACAATGGCATGGTATATAAAGGCAATAGAAAAGTGTTGCTGGGGTTACTGTTTGTTTTCAAAATCATTGCATATAGCCTACTACTGCATATAACGTACTTGTAAAGGATTTGTGCTTAAGGAAACAGTTTCATGCTAAATTCAGCTGAGTTGCTGTAAAGTAGTTATTAGTCAAAGCAAGAAATCTAGTGTCACACGTTATTGAAATGAAGATATTTTTGAAACTCAATTTGACTGTGAGTCAGTTATTGCAGTTGCTAACTTGTATTTGACTATCAACTCTGGATCTGCTGGAATTCATGGTAAAAAAAGTACAAGAATGATGTTTGTCTGGTTTGACATTTTTGGTAATTTTGGTAGTAGTGGTTTAGTTGTTCATGTAGGCCTACTCTAATGACATTGTTATATGATGTATAGCTACTTTTCTCAGCATGTCTCCTTGTTAATTTTGGTGGGATATTAGGCATTGATGCCAGTTATTTGAAGAAAGTGGTTGTCTTTACATCCTTCCTGGTTGATATTTCAGTCATACAACGAATTTTAATGTTTATCATTGTGATACTAAATTTAATAAATTATATTTGCTCAGCAGCTATGTCATTTCTATGAGTAGGCCTATGTAGAAATCTGCCGTGGGAAAAGATCTCGCTTGTAAATTGTGAATTTCTTTTTGCCACAAGATAAGACATCGTAAGCAAATTGTGGTTTAATGAATCTGTCTTAGTGCAAACTAAGGTTTTCCTTATGCAATCCACTGTGGGAACGAAATAAAAAAAATACGTCATGTTTGAAAGTTCGTTGCAATCAAATTGCAGCTAATTTACTTTAATTTCTTTAGCATCGTTCAGTTCACCAAGGTTACCTCATATTATAATTGAAACTGTTTTCTCCATTATAATTCCATATAGCTGTGTGTTCCTATCCTGTTGGTAATTACGGCACTGAAATTTTTCCTAAGTAGTTTACTTTTATTAATTTGATTTCGGTGTACAAATTTCAATTTTTTTTAAAAGAAAGTGTGATACAAATTGCCTAAATAGAACTCTAAATGCAATTTTTGTGCAGATTGACGTGAGCCCTGTAAAACATTTAGGGAATTTAGAAGTATACATTTTTAATTGCGAACTTGATTATGTTAGTAATTAGCATCTTAGTGGCACAAGGCTAGTGACAAGTATATTATCATTTTTACTTGCTGGCGCTGTTATTAGTTGGCCTCCTGCTGTTTGGCAAAAATGGTCATGACCTCGCTATGGTGATTGTTCTTTTGATTCGAATCAACTAGTGGTTGCTGAAAAATTTGTTAGTAAAATGTCGACCATTTTGGTGGAAACGTTTTTATGTTTTGTGTGTTATACATTTCAATACACTAAAATTATTCTCAGTAGTGAGAGATATTCTGGTAAGTTTTTTTGAGCTAAAATGTAGGCTTTCTTCTCTGATGATGAATACGCCTTTTTTCTGTTATGTTACGTTTTTTTGGTTTTCCCTGTACCGCCTACTGGAAATCTCTCAGTTGTCCAGAGTTCTGAATTTATCAGCCACCAACTTATCTGCGCGATATGACAGGTCATGAAACAGGATGGAGGAGTGAAAGCTTCCCGCTTACATTCAAGGAAAGTCGGGGAATTTCTCTCAGCTTCTTTCCTCATCCTGGCAAACCGATTGTCAGATAAAAATGCTGTACTGCATTTTATGGTGAGCATTTCCAATCTGCCATGAAGAGAATGGTTACACGTGGAGTCGAAGCCAAAAGCGGACCAGATGTTCGTGTTTACAAACGCTTCATCCTTACATAAGTATGTATTTTACATTTGGCATTGAGCGACTGTATTAGATACAAGGTCTCATTTGAATGGAGAAAAAATTCAGTGTCACCAGTTGTCTGCATATAGCGCAGCAAATGTTTTGAGCATGACTGGCCAAGTGATCTACTTCAAAAGCTGCGATGTGAGTGGTAGGGCAAAAATTGGTACCAATAGCATGACATACAGTTTTATGCATTTCTAAATTTCAATACTGTAATACCATCTCAGTAGTCATTTTTGAATAAGTGCTTGGTTCTTCATTATCTTCAAGCGCCGTTGATAGTCCATGGTAATTGCATCCAGAACTGTGCTAATTACTAATTCAGATTTTTTTGCCTCACCGATTCAAAATAGGCCAAATCCTGCCTTCTTATGCATTCTTCAACAAGTTATTAAAACGAGACCGATTTTCACCTTGAAGGCTACATGATGGCGCCGGATGTTTACTTTTGGGCACTGATGCACCCGATTAGGATTGTATTTGGTAGAAAAAGACCATGGTCACAGCTTTGCAGGACTTGTCATCTGTGAGCAGCTTCAAAACCTGTGAGAACCCTGCAAAGCTAATTTCTCGTCAGGTTAACCAGCGAAAGGCAGCAGCATTTTCCAACGTTTGCTGTCCTCGAGGGCAACCAACTGCTTCTACGTTTGCGTTGTATAAAATATTGGTAGTCTTTTTGGAATCCTATAGCATAATAGGCTATGGTTAGTTTTAACCATTTTTGTTTAAATTTCGTTTGCATGTCTTGCTTCAAGGACATGCAAACTATGGATAAGATAAAATGGTTTGAAGGTGATAGGGCCTATGCATTTGAACAGGAATTTGTTTTTTTATTTCTCCTAATACTCTACCTCTAAATGAGCAAGAGTAGGCCTACAATTTATTGGCACACTTGGGAAATATTGATGACAACTGATGCGTTCATCTTGATTAGTTAAATATATTGATGAATTCACAAAAAGAACCAGTTTTCTCATTTTTGTATGACATTGGGTAATATAATGATATTTGGAAAGCCCTTTTGAAAGTCAACGAAAAGCACGATCTATTATCGATAAATGCAAAAAAAAAAAAAACATTTATCTGTCAGTAAAACCTTACAGCAACGTCCGCCATTTTCTATAATGGAGAATCTGGACTTTTTAGAGAGTGCATCAGTTAGCTGAGAAAGTAGGGAATTACGTAGAAAATTAAAGCTAGTGCTCATTTCCAATTTCTAATTTGTAGCACAAGTGGGCAGGAAGGTAATTCTTTCAATCTTCACCTGGGACTTAATATCTGCAGGGCCTTCATGAACAGGCTAATTTCGTGTAAAATTGGCCATTGAGCAAAGCTTACTAGTTTTTTAGGCCATAAGCAGCCGGTATCTTTCGTTTATTGTTTCCAGGGCTATAGTCTCAGATTGCTGAATGCTTTAATTTCATGAGCATGTCATCTCTTGGGTATGTTGCTACGAAATTGATCATGGTGGCGTTTATTCATTAACTACATTATTTTGCTGATTGGCACCATCAATATGTTCAGCCATTTGGTTTCAGAAGGCTCAAGTCAGAGTTTGATAGCGTTGTTTGGCTTTGACAGCCTGCAGTGCTGCAAAATGTCACCAGTTCGTTCGCTGTTTGTTGACATCCGCGATATTTGGCTGACCTTCAGATCTTAACTGTATTCGATAGGCTCGGAGCTTTGCCACGGTTTGTATAGGGCTATCACCCGCAATTTAATATCGGAGATTGTAACGTTGGTGATAGACGCCTTTGCGCAACGAACAGGAAATTCATGGAGGCTTTTACGTTAAATTGCACAGATCCCTGTGCCCCGAACAAGGTAATCAAATAATTTGGAGCTCACACAACCTATCCTGAATTCAATAGCTTTGGACAAGCTAGCTCTACAAAATATTTCATGTTTATGTCCTTAATCCATTCAAGTTCTCCGTCGGCGTCCTTGCTTCTCGTGGATGCTTAAGTTGAAGAGAATGTCCTAGTGGTCCATGCTTTATGGGAATTTTATTCCCTATAGGATTTTTTCCTCTGATAGTGAAGGGAAATAACTAGGAATGAGGAATTTCATCATTTCAAATTAAATTCTGCTCACGATAATTTTGAAAATAATTTTAAATGTAATTTGAATTTGAAAAGCGCCATCTGGTGTTCAATACATGCAATGGGTGAAAACCAAGTGTAAAATTAATGTAAAAATGTCGCTTGAGCAATTCCCAATTCCTAATTGGTCGCTAGTTGTTTTTGTTTGTAAAAAATAAGGATGATTTGAGATTTTTGAATCATTTGGGCAAAATTCATTATCGACACGCCAAGTTTAATGTGATCGAGATTGTCCTGTGATTAATAACAATGTACATTCTATGTGTATTGTCATTGATTTATAAAAGCGATATTATTGAAGATCTGCTATAGCAGATCAATATCACGTAATTCGCCTATTTAAAAAAGGCGTTTTACTTCTTGGTGCAGCCATGCGTAATATGCTGTAGATGCCTGCACGGCTCTTCATAATAGGCAGATCCATTAGCAATTATCTATCTGGTGCTCAGAGCTAACCTTTATTATCTTGTCAAATAATTTTCTACAACTAAATTAAAGATAATGAATCAAACATCTGACTGTGATGTGGCAAACTGTGTCAAACCATGTTTTCGGTTCCTGCAAAAGCTGCGATTAAATTAAATTGGCCTGCTCGACTACTCTGTTGTTCTAAGCAATGGAGAGGGTTGCTGGGTCGCATCCTGTTTGCTTTTGGATTTTTAATTAGTTCAGCGCGTGTCCATGGATGAAGGAGGCTTGCAAAGTTGATTAAAAATGTTCAGCATTGTTTACCAGTACATGTGCTGCCCAGCACGTAAGTACGGCTAGTGTATGAGCCTACATGTACCTTCTAAAGTGAAGTGCAACGAAATCCTGGCTTAATGCTGACACCCACTTTTGATAACCCATTTTCAAGATGTGGTTATGTTAAAGTTCGTGAAGCATTTGCCTTGTGCTCTTTGCAGAAGTCACTAAAGCTAGCCACTGGGATTTTTATGGCAGCCTAAATAGCTAGCGAAATTTGGAACATTTGCCACATTACATAACCAAATCCAAAGCTTCTCGAACGCGTTTACCGTATCCAAGTGTACATGTTAAGCATTTGAGAAGCATTTGAATAAATTTAATTCTACACATTTTTAACCAATACAAGTAGGTATCCATAATTAACCGGATTTCCTGGCTAAATTCACCAGTACTGTTAAGGTTAGCAAGTGGTACCTTGCTAATGTAACACACAGGTTATGGTAACGGAAATGCATGAGAAGTGCACAAATAAAATATTACTTGTGCATAGTGCAAACCCTTATCTATTTTGTAAAAGTTAATTCATAAAAACCCACACTTTACTCAAGTAAATAGGCTATGAAAGGTTTCATCGGATGAATTCAAATGATTTATCCAAATAATGTGAAGCTTTATTTACTGCATTAGTTATCTAGACTTTCTTCTTCCACAACTTGAATATTGATAAAGTTCATTTGTGTTATGGTTCAAGCTGAAAATTGCATCAGCTTGTCATTTTTATGAAAAAAAAAGAAATTTTTGTTTAATGTTGAATTGTTCCTAGCATCATCTTCTATGCGAACTCATGGAAGTTGAACAAGTGGAGATCGCCATATTCATTTTATTTGCGTTTATATTTGTTCACAGGTGTAATGCCAAAACCGCCGCCCCCACCACCGGGGCCTCCACCCCCACCAGCTTTCCCGGTCGGAATATCTAGTGCACCAGCTCCATCCAAGAAAACTGGAGGTGCAGATAACAGGAATCAATTGCTGAATGACATTCGTCAGGGTGCGCGCCTGAAAAAGGCTGTAACCAATGATCGCAGTGCTCCCATAATTGACGGTATGAACTATAGACGGTCTCATTTGACAAGATTTGCAGAACACTTATTTTTTCAAACAAGGATTACACATTAAAAACGCGCAAGGGTTTATTTTAATGGTTTTGCTTTCTTTTCATGTTATTTAGGAGCTTCAAAGAGCTCTGGCGGCAAGCCCTCGGTTGCAAATGGAGGTCCCCCTGGACTTGGCGGCCTTTTTGCTGGTGGAATGCCAGCTTTGAAGCCATCCGGATTTAATCAAAGTATGTGTATCACTGTGTAATTTACCTTTACCAATTGCCAAATGTTTTGTTTTACTTTGAGCACATAATTCAGTGGATAAATAATAGGGGAATGCGGATGTAAGCTTTGGCTTGTGAATCGCACTTTGGCAGTCACGAAGTCACATGCGTAGAAGGGCGATGTACTAATTAGTTTGCAAACTGTGAATTTTTTAAAACAATTAGCATGCCAAGCATGTACCCAATACTTCTTGTCTGCTAAAGTAAGATTCACAAAGCTTGTCTGAGTAGAATGCCAACTTACTGATTTAAAAGCAATTATTTTGAGTTTTTGTTTGTTTCTCTTTTCAAGGGCAACAAGCTCTGTTACCTCCAGGGAAAAAGACTTTCGCTGATGACACGTCCAGATCTTCCAATAAGCTGCAGTTTGGCTCACAGAGCAATCCGTCTAGCCCTCAGCCAACAGCTAAAACTGGGATCCCGGCGGGCTATGGAACAATGCGAGGGTTCCCAAAGGACCTGAAAGGTCTTGCGCCACAGCCGCCACCAGCCTGTCAAAAGCCTCTTGCTTCGAACAGCATTGGGCCAGGTGATAATGGGCGGGTCAGACCCGGGCCTCCATTGCCAAACAAGCCTCCGAACGTTCCTAATGCAAGGCAAAGCCTTGCACCAAATGTGCCAAGGGTGCCGCCGTCCAATAAACCCCCGCCGCCACCCAAGAGCCCGGCTGTGATTAGCGGACCGCCGGCATTACCCAGCAAACCCCCTAACCGCCCCCGTCCTCAGAGTGTCAGTGAGTCCGACTACAGACTTAACGGTCGACCCGTTTTAAATAGGAATGCTTGCCAGGCAAGCCCAACCCGGGATCGTCCGCCTTCCATCCCTATTCCCGAAGACCAATCGAATCGCATGAAAAATGTCAGCACACCCAATCTCCACCAACTGCAGATGAACAGCATTGCCACAAAGCCGCTTCCACCTCCCCCACCCCCCAGAGCAGATCCACCCTTCCCACAGTTTAACAGTTTGCCTTTCAAATTGAACCAGAACGGCGCTCCGATGCCAAACCGGCCAGCACCAGTGAAGGCTCCGGCCACCCGCCCGCCTCCACCACCACCCACCGGGCCACCTAGGGTGATGCCGACTCAACCTACGGTACCTCCGCCGCCACCCCCACACAGGCCAAACCCTCCCATTCAACCTCCTCTACCCCAATTTAAGCCTGGGTTCAACAACGCACCCAATAATGCACCGCCTCCACCGCCCAGGAACTCTTCAACAAAGAATGCTGGAGGTAATTTTGTTGTGCTTTTTTATGTGGCAGTTAAGTCCTATATCAGCAATGGATTTTTTTTTGCAGTGCGTTCAACATAAAACACAGCTAGTTATATATATTTATATATATATATATATATATATGATACTAATAATAAATAAACAAAAATATTTATGATACTTTTCTGTGCAATAGATGCACTGGTAAATCAGTTGGAATAACTCCGAAATGAACGTTATGGGTTGTGAAATGTTTGATCAGAGTTCCCCCAGACCTGAAAACCTGGAAAAGTTAGGGAAGATTGGTTTAGTTTGAAAAAGTCAGGGAAATTTAACGCAGTCATGGCGATCCAAAATTAATACTCTACAAGGTTAGTGCAGGGCCTATTTTCCAAGTAGAACTTTGCAAAAAAAATTCCACATTTTCGAAGTACAGATTTGTAAAATTTTCCACTTTTCCATGTACAAATTTACACAATTTACCACGTTTTCTGAGTATTAATTTGCAAATTTTTCCACGTTTTCCGAGTAAAAATTAGAAAAATTGCCCACGTTTTCCGTGTACGAATTTTCAAAATTTTCTAGGTTTTCCAGAGTACAAATTTTTCACATTTTCTGAGGACAAAACTGCAAAATTTCCCACTTTTCCTATCACATATTTTTAACATTTTCCGAATTCAAAATTTCTATATCATAAAAAGTTGTCGTTAGTAAATTTAAAAAATATTTTCCATTGTCAATTTAGGAAAATATGTTTTAAAACCTGGAAAAGTCAGGGAAGTTGAAAATGAAATTTCTGGGGGAACCCTGTTGATTTCACTTCTGGATTTATTCTAATGGAATCGTTTTTAATAAAATCCATTTTTGGTACAGACTTTGCCAACTCGCCATTTTAGCATTTTAGAACCTTATTGTCTTTCAGTAATGATGATAGGCATCTTCTCAAAATATCTATTCACTAAATGTATGCTTGTTTTTATAGTTTAAAGCAATTAAGATGTCGTGAGATATCCTTTTATCGAAATATTTTTATTGTTGAGCTAAAAAAAAAAGCACTATCAAATTGGTTAAATGACAACCTGCAAACTTATTTGACCAGGTGTTGCTTTTTACTTTCAGATGAATTGGAAGGCCGGTTTTATCACATGTTTCTAAGTGTAAATAGTTTGCCTTTGCCCGAACCCTTCACGAATTGTATGAAGTCGTATCCGAGCAGGTTACATCACGGTAAGCCTGTTTTCATTCTGTCAAAATAATTGGATTTTATTTTATTTGTTTATTTACCTTAATTCAAGGCATTGTAGATGCAGTGCTGCAAATGAATTTAGCATATGCTATTTGCACGTGGTGTAATTTTGTTTATAATTGCTACGATGCCCTGATACGTATTACCCATACCAAAATGGTGAATGGAACTCGTATGGTATATCAGCACGTTAATTTCATCAGTGATATCTCTGATAAAAACCACAATCTATTTACTCGTTTTTAACTTAGCTTATGTTGTTTAAAGATGAGTTGGCTTGATTCTGTCAGAAACTAACCTGGCATAATAATCTTTTGGTTGCACACTTTTAGGATCGTCAAAACGAGAACAGGCTCCACCAGTTCCACCTAATATTGCCCGAGGAAAATACCCCATACCGGACACTCATCTACAGATTGCACCTAAAATGTTTGCAGCCTCAACATCTGAATGTTAACCCCTGCTGTGAGTTAAATGTTTTGGTTGAAAACAGATTTTTTTGCACTTGTTAATAATGAACGCCACTTTGGTCCAAATGTTGCATCAGGAAGAGTCAGCAGGGGTTTAGCATGGACGTACATTGTGTTTCAACATCGTGCATGGGACGCGCGATGTGACGATTTTGCTTGTCGATGGACAGTATCTGTGGCAGGGAACCCAAGTGCGCAACAATGCATCATCAGCAATGCTGATTTTAATCGTGCCTTGAATCTGCCTGCAAATAAGCTGGCTCGATGTTTGTGGAGCTGTTTTTGGAAAAGCCGGATATATGCCTATTTTATTTACCACTTTCTTGTTGCACTGCTTTGCTACATCTTATATTATACATATGCATCGCAGTGACTTTTGAATTCGTTCTGAGAATATTGCAACCTTATATTGAGTTTTGAAATTGCCGTTTGTTTCGCACAACAGAGTGGGTTCCAAATCGGTTGCGGTAAAGTTAAGACTCAAAACAAAATCCTGTCTTGAACGAAAGGTATGCAATTTTGTGAGACCATATCAAGATGGCAATTGCAAAGCAGAAAAGCGTAGTTTCATCATGGATTTAATGAAGATCAGTGTAGAGTTGAAAAGGGGATGTTTAAGAGAATGTCGAGGAATGAAATTTTGTCATCCATGGCGGAATTCCTTTATATCTGTTGATGTACCTAAGTTTTATTATTTTATATTAAGAAATTTCTATCAGATATGAATCGCTTGAAGTTTGTTATAACTGGTTTCAGCTGCATCGGCATTTGCCTGCCTAGTGTGAAACTTGAGAGCAAATTGAATCGTCGGGAATCTCGCCGAACGGTTCTTTTTCCAAAGGAAACAGTAGCCGTATGTAAATTCTATGAATTCATAGAATGGCTCGCTGGATTCATTCACATTTTCAAACTGAATGTTGCAAGATGAAAGCAGGCTTTGGGCTCCACTGAATGTATGTACATGGAAATTTGCCAGTTCATCCTGAATTAGGAATGACCAATGGCTGGAATTGTTGTAATATATTGAAAAATTGCCAAGAACTGCTTAGAATAACATGCCGGTGAAGAGAGTGTATTTGCTATGAGAAAAATTGCAGCAGTCCTCAAATGTAGACAAAAAGGTTTTTCTGTTTTATGAATGTATTCACTAAGGAATCCATTTACAACGTATCAAGATGTTGTACGATATTCGTTTAACAGATGGCGTTGATCGAAATTGCAAAATATGCCTTTGGCCAAGAACCTTAACCAAAACATCATTACGTCCAAAGTCAATGACGTGCAACAATTGTGTAATAAATTTGCGATTGCATTTTCATTTATATACAAAATTTTAGAAATTGCCAATAATGCTGCTATTTGTTAAGTGTTCGTCATATTGCAGTTAATTTCACTTAGTTGCGGTTATTCAAATGAATACTATAAAAAAATTGTATACAAGATTCAGAAATCCAAAGAAATTTGTATTATATGCATATTTTTACCAATAGCAAATACATTATTTTTTTACCTCCACCTTGTTATTGGCATGATAGTTATTGACTGTAATTTATCGAAGGATGATGGCTTTGTTGAGCTGTTATGATTGTAATAAACATAATTTAACCCCAAAAAGCACTTTTGATGGCAATGCAGAGATGAGTAATTTTAGTTGCAAATTTCAAGGTGCTAACAGTCACCCAAGTTTTAAAATTTGCAACTAAAATTTAACTCGTATCGTTGTGCTCTTAAAATTAAATGCAAGGTTATTGCTACTTGCTACTATAAGCTGAAGTATATATACATATTCTTATTGTTGGCCACGCTTCTGATGGCTCTGTAGTCAAATTACCTTCATGCTCCAAACTTATGACGTTTTTATTATTTTTTGAAAATGTAAATGATCGGTAAAATGTTGTATTTTCTAACCATTTTACATGGCATACAATGGTGGTGTTTGAATAAATAACACAATTGATGCAAAACGGTGAGTTTTCGTTTATTACTTCCATTTAACGTTTTATCTATCTGAATGAATTTATTATTGATGGACGTTCTAATGTCTTCAGTTGCCTCCACCTGAAATTTAGAAGAAATTATTTCGGGACTGGACAGAAGCACCTCAAAGTCATTACAGACATCTGCTGAAAAACTCAGAGGTAAGGTATTAAATTTTGTTAAACTGCGTTATGGCGCAGAATGTTTCTTGAATCGTAATGTTCATCCATTCGCGATATTCGAGATCTTGCTGCAATGAGAATGCGGGGGAACAGAAATCGCTCAATTTTTCCACATCAGCGAATATTATAAAATTTTCCTTTAAATATGGGGTTGTTAAATTTCTAAAGCCGTTGCTTGCAAATCACATTAATTCTGCGAATTTCTCCTGAAATTTTTTTTTGTTTTCCCATAAATATTCGTGCTAGACCTATAATTGTTTATTCCTTAAGAAAGTTGACCAAATTGCGAAATTAGCTTATTAGTTAAATCTTGTTTGAAGCTGGTATAATTCTTCTTTCTGCTGTAATAGAAATTCAAAACACAAACCTCAATATTAAAATTGCTGAGTGAATAGTTTTATCAGAATCTATAATCGTTTCATCTAGTTTTCGTCCAAGATAGAAATTTGATAATAAATTCCCGCTTCTGTCAGGTGCATTGCACTTCTCAATTTTCTTAACTCGAAATTGAAAAGCAAAACGTTTGCTTTCTAAATACATGTAGTCGCATTTTCTGGCCTGCAGCCGCCTGTGCACCCTAAAACTCCACACTCACTTGCTCACTAAAGAGCCGCCAGATGGAGCGTCGATCAGTGGCGGGCGCGGATTGAAATGATCCAAAATGGACTGATGTTTGACAATTCTTTTGATTGCTTCCATCATGACATGTCAATTTTTCTCGAAATTGTATAGAGAAATGTTAGATTCTTTAACCGAAGACGTTGGTGAAATATTGTTCGTTACGTATAAGTAGGTGGTGTTATTTGTTTCATTATTTGCATGTGCGTGATGCGCAAGACTTTTTTATTTTTAGATAAATTTGAAAAATATTTCATGTAGATTTATTATTTAATATTTCGTTGGATACATTATAACTATTGCAGTGATGTTTAAAAACAGGGAAAGGTTTTGTTTTAAACAGTAATTATAATACTGTTAAAATAAATGTATAAGCAAACGTAATCCTAAATTAGCGAAATTTGTTTTTTTATTATCTATTATTTTATTCATATGTCAGCGAATGGCTATTAATAAATCGAGGACCAGAAGGAGAAAAAGTTTTTGCATCCATTTTGACGTATGTAATTTATATTTAACGACGTTTTAATCCTGGATCCTGTTCATATATTTTGTATCTTTTGCTGCATTGCAGTGAGTTGTAGCTAAGCTACTGTACTGTATGTCGCATCAATCCATGCTATAGTGAATACAGTGGTCGAATTTTAATATACTGTAGTACTAAACCAAACATTTGCTCCGCAATTGAGGAAGAGGCAATTCATTTTCTATTATAGTTGCAATACTACTATAGTTTCTAAATGTCGTTCGCGTTTCCTATTTCTATATAGCAGCGATCGAGGAAGTTCCGAAGACGTAAACTTTGCCGAACTGCCGTAGCTGGAAAATTCTGACGCTAAAAGGGCAATTTCCTGATTTCCAACTACCTTGCATCAACCGCAATTCCTCTCGAGCGCCATGATGCATGAAATGGAATTGATGTTCATCACAACGCCAAGATCTATTTCGTAGCACGAAGGAAATTGATGAAGGACCCATGACCTTATATTCTCATCGAACAAGATGCATGGTTCGATGGTTTGGACTACTGTAGCAGTTAAACGTAAGTTGAACTTTTCATTTTCTCCCTAATTCAAGTCTTATTTCGAGATGGATTTTTATCTGCAGTAGAACCTCTATTATAGCAACTCATTCCTGACGACCAAACCGTGCGTTTTTTGGCTGGCGCAGGCCTCAACTTTGGGAAAATTAATTAAATACATTAATTTAGAGTACCTCGTTTGAGGCCTGCTCGTAGCAGCCAAAGGCGCACTGGTGCTTGTGAGAGCACCCTTACAATTTTTATTTTGTTCGTTGTGTTAGATGTCCCTACCGAGTTCAAAACGGAAACGGG